>JAJLUL010000087.1:68581-91018 GCA_030564325.1 Blastobotrys capitulatus | reverse complement strand
ACATGTTGATATCCAACCAATTTTTTTTTTCTTTCTCTTCTTCTTTTACTCTTTCTTCTTCTTTTTTTTTTTTCTTCTTCCTCCTACTTTTTGATCGATTCTTATTAATATTTCGGTTTTGGTAGAATTAAAAGAAAAGAGAAAGAAATATTTTGATATGTTTTAAGTTTCGCCAAAAATATTCATCCTATTAATAGAATTTATAAAAGAATTTATAAAAGAAATAAAAATACAAAAGGAATAGGGTTCTTCAACACAAAATCAACAATCCATTTTCAACAAACCAAACAAACAAAAATAAAAATTAATCAATGTCTACTCAAGTAATTCCTGGTTATGAAATTCCTGGATGGAAATTAAATCAACCAGCTATTGCACATTTTCAACCAGATGGATCATTACCATGTCCAATTCCAGGTTGTCAATATGTTTTTTTAGAAAAACATGGACCAAGATATACAATTGAAAAATGGAAAGCTCATGTTGTATTAAAAGAATTACATTATTATTTATGGTATGATGCAGCAAGATGTTTTCAACCAAGAGCATTAAAAAATACTTATATTCGAGTTGATAAAAGATATAATATAGCAGTTTGTCATTATAGAAGAGAACCAATTCATCCAAGAAAATTAGAAGATCATTGTAGAAGATGTCGAGGTTGTCATAATATTGATAAAAGATTTATAAATGAAACAGATATGCAAATAAAATATGTTAGTGAAAATGATTTACAAAAAGATAAATTAGCAGTTCAAGGATTTGAAGCATGTGAAGCATTTTATTGTTGTTCAAAATTATATGGACCATCTCAACAAGGTATTCATTCACATTTAAAATCAAATAGAGAACATCATGTTAGTGGAGCAGTTAAATGTATGAGATATAGAACTTCAAGGCATGGTTATGCATATATTCCAATTAATGATTATGAATTTGAAAAATTAAATAAATTAAGTGAATCAGTTGTTGTTGCTGAACCATTTGATGTTGAAAATTCTAATAATATTAATGGACCAGATTATGAAGCATTAAAAAATTTAGTTTTACAATATGGTTATGAATTATTTTCAAATTATTATCAAGATTTTATAAAATTATGTTTAGAACAATTAAATAATGTTACATGGAATTTACATCCTTTATTAGCAGAAAATTTTAAATTAAAAAAAATTTATGATAATTTTCAAGATGAAAAAATTAATTATAGTTTTTTAAGTGATTATAGAAATAATTTATCAAATGAAGGATTATTATGGAATGAAATTTTAAAAAAAAATTCAAGTAGTAATATTCCAATATTTATTAGACAAGTGGTGAATTCAAATAATAATTATAATGATATTGATGATGAAGCAGTTGATAGATATTTACAGGTTTGTAATGAATTATCATTACAATTAATGATATTATTATATACATCATTACCAATACCAATAAAAATTAATGAATTTATTGATTTAAGTTTTGTTAATACATCAAATTATTTAAAGAGAAATATTTTTATTGATCAAAAAGGTATTTTAATAAAATTAAAAAGTATGAATCAACCAATTAGATTACCATTCGTTTTAGGTGAAATGTTAATAAGATTTTTAATAATTGTTAGACCAATGCAAATTAAATTGGCTCAAAGAATGAATTATCCAATTGAAGAATTAACAAGATTAAGTCATTATGTTTTATTTGATGTTGATATTGAAAAATTTAATGAAGAAATGATGGCATTAACTTTATCTTTTATAAAAATTTCAATTGATGTTGATAATTGGAAAAAATTATTAGATGAATTAAGATTTAGTGCAACATCAAGAGAAAATTTTACAAATGAAATGTTTATTGATGGTTGGTTTAATTCTACTAGTTTAACTAATTTGGATATTTTTGATACTAATAAAAGTTTTTTAACTCATTAAGTTTATTAAAGTATAGAGAGGAAAGGAAGAAAAATAGTATTAATCATGATTGTTTAGAAAATTGAAATATTTTGTGTTTTTTGATTCTTTACAATTTATGGTAGTACTTTTTTTTTTTTTTGTTACGTTGGGACTTCTCTAGAGAATGCGGCGTTTTTTTTTTTTTTTTGTTAATTTTTTTTTTTTTTTTTTGGGCTCAGTGTAGAGTTACGTAATATATGTACAAGTACTTGTAGATTATATTACCAGGCTGTAAAGTAAATAAATAAACACGTCAAAAAATTTTGTGTGTAATAATTTTTTTTGAGTTCGGGAAATTCGCGGGATTTCAAAGTTTTTTGTAGATATGCGCTTAAGAAGAATCGCGTGAAATGAAAAGAAAAAAAAAAGTAAAGTTTGTACACTCATACTAAGATTTCTCTAATCTTCAACTTTTATGAATTTGGAAATAAGTATCGCTGATCGATCTTTAGATCTTTAGATCTTAAAATAAATAAAAACAAGATCAAGATCTTTTGAATATAATAAAAATAAAAGTTCGTTGTATAAATTATCTCTAAGTTTCAAATATTACTAATAGATTGTATAGGTCAAATGAATTTAAATTAATAAATAAAATTTAATATCAAATTATCAGGCTCTTTTCAAAAGATACTGCCAAAAACTAGGTTTTCATTGTGTGGTATTTACATGGCGTTTATAGCTAGTACCAATAATATATAGATCATTCAAAACATTAATGTACCGGTACTTATCAAAAACCTATGGTACTATTGGTATCAGATATAATACAGACCTATAGCTGGGGGTATGTACAAATTGTACAATTGTACTAAGTGTTACTTTGACGCGTTTAGATAAATAGGGATTAATTTTAAATAGAAGATTTATAAATTTTAGAAAGAAAATGTTTCCATGGTACCTTAATTAATTATACTTTCCTATTGTTATTTAAAAAGATCGATCAATAAAAATGTTATTAAAAAAGTTACAATAGGATTTTGAGCCTAATTATTATTCTGTAACTCAGAATCAATTTATAAGTTTATTTTAAAGAAAAATTTGCAATCCATGGAACAAATAAAACAACCGACCGTCTTCAAATTACGAAACCAACCAACCTTCCAAACTTTTTTCTTGTCAACTTGAAATTATAACCAATGGCTATTGGCATGCAAATTTCCAAAGTATCACAACTTGATCGATCTATAATATTACTCCACAGAGTTATAATATTGTCAAATGATAATATTTTTATCAGATTATATTACCTCGGGATGGATTACATGTATTTTTCGATAATGTAACAATGACAAGTAGTAAGAATTAATCGTTGGTTATAGAAAAAAATCACAGTTATTCAGCATATAGATCTTGAGAAGGTAACAATATACACGTAGTGCATTTGTTCTCCACTTAGTAATATAATATAATTACATCCGATTTGGCATTTCAAACAGCTCAAACCATTAGCCTCTACTTGTAGTGGGGAAGTTTATTTTTGACGATCTTGACATTGAGATATATTTCTACTGCTAGTTAATTAAAGTGATATCTACAGTGTATATGCCCCTCAGTGTGTACAAGTACCACTTTAATATTATTTTTATAATTGTGCATCGTATCTTAAACACAAAATCCTCCATAATTCTATGTATACTATCCTTTGGATAATATTAATGTAATATTGCCCATTAATTTTTATGAATTAAATTTCTTTAAATTGTCAATCATTTTAAAAATTTCTGAAAGGTTCATCGCGATATACTTTGATCTTAACTTAAGGGATAGGTTTTCCTTCTAAGCAGGTAAAGATCCATCACAATAACTTAGTACTTTAGGGCTTAAATATCTACATAAACTATTTATACTGTGGTTACAATAAAGTGAAATGCTTGCTACCATTAACCAGGAAATATCAATCAATTAATTTAAGCAAAAATTGTATCCATATTTACCTACTTTAAGGTATCCTTAATACTTCAAAACTTCCAAGGTGAATTATCTACAATTGAATTAATTTTAAAGGTTTCTTTAACTATATAAAATAGCTCATGCCTGCTTTTTTATATCTGAAAAATTTCGCCTATAAAATTTTAACACTTTATATGCATAGAAAACAAAACCAACTCAAATAAACAAAAAAAAAAAAAAAATGAACAAATTAATATATTTTATACAACTAATATTCCAAATAACATCAACAATTGCATTAAAAAATGTTTTTTTCTTAAAAATTTTTGCACCAAATTATGATTTTTTACATAATAAATTCTTAACTTCATTAGATATATCATCATTAAACAATACAATAGCAGTTCAACCAAATTTTTATCCTGAAGAATATTGGGCATTTGATCAAAATCAACGATTATTATATCATAATTTTGGTAAACATTTATATGCTAGTGTTTATAAACAAAATTATCAAAATGCAAGATTATGGAGTTTAGATGAATTTGATGATAAAAAAACTGAATTTGAAGAATTTAATTCTCAATTAATTGCTGAAGATTCTAATGAATGGTACGCGTGTGTTGCAGGTGATGATTATGTTTTGGTTTTTGAAAGATTTGATGAATGGAGTTCTATTAATAATTTAAAAGATATTGATAATACTTGTTATCCAGTTAATATTGTTGTTGTACCTTTTATAAAGTAATAAAACGAAAAATTATCCAAGTATTTTATTTTTCAACAATAATTCTTTTTTCACTTTTTTTTTAATTAAACTATTTCTTAATTTATACTTGGATATTTCTGTTTTTTTAAAAACTGTTGAAAAAATTTCTTGACTTGTATAAAAAAATAATGTTAAAAAAAATATCATTTTTTTAAAAATTAAATCATCAGATATTGTATAATTTGATTCACCAGCCATTGATTCCATTGCTTTAATACCAACTAATGATAAAACTAATTGTTTTAATTGATCTTTATTAAGAAAAACATTTCTTTGAACTGATCGACATTTAACTAATAATTCAATAATATAAAACATATCTGGATTATTTGTTGAAATTTCTTCTTTACTAAAAACTGATATTGTATCTAATAAACATTGAAATAAATCTTCAGGTTTTATAATAACATTATTTTTTTTACAACATTCCCAAACTGCTGTATAACTCATAACTTCAACCATTTCTGGATTAATATTATTTAAATCATATTTAACATGAAAATATTTGTGTGGTCTATTTATTAATCTTTCAATATAACTTTCACCACAACTTTTAACAATAATATAAAATTCTAAAAAAAATTTAATACTTTTAATAATAAAATTTTCATTTGATTCTTCTGTTAATTTTAAATAATCTTCAAAATATTTTAATCTATCATTAGGATTTATAAATTTAAAAATTTCATTATCCATAATATTTGCAACTGAATATAATAAATCATTTTGATTTAATGTAGGGTCTGAATAAAAATAATTTCTTCTCATAAAATTTGAAATTCTATTTATTTCATCTAATGAAATTTTCCATGTATTTATTTTAAAGTTATCGTCCTTGGTATATTTATTTGTATTTGTATTTATTGATTTAATCTTTTTTTTTCTTCTAATAGGATACTCAAGTAATACATCTAATTTAGTTGAATCTGAGCCTTTTGTTGTTTGTTTATAATGTAAAATTTTATAATAAAAATTTGAATCTTCTGGTGTAATATCAGGTAATAAAAGAGGATCGGTTGTTTGCATTATATTTTTATTTCTATACTATCTACTATCATGAAAGTCTAGTAAATGTAGATTATTAATATATCTATTTGGATGTGCAATATTTTTTTTTGTAGATATCTTTTTTTTTTAATTGATTTTTTGTTTTTGTAATTGGGAGGATGGTAAATCTGCATCAGATATGATTTAAGTAAGTGGCAAACTTTTTTATTACCATTATTGGTACAGGCCTACGTATAATTTTATGACGCGTTTGTTTGGGTTTGAAAGATAACGCCGCCAAATTCACGTGATAATAGATATTTCACGTGAATTTGATCGTTATCAGATCCTGAATATCATCTCATCACTTTTTGTGTGAAATCTCTTCCGACCTTTTTATATAATAACTATACTACTCATTGTTTTTTGGAATCTTACCTACTCATTCATGGATGGAAGAGAAGTATTGCAATACATTAGAGCCTCTAGGGATCCTTTTGGGTCGAAATTTCAATCAATCTAAGAAAAGTGATATCGAGATTCAACTCTATATATATCAAGTTAATAATTAAGAAGTCTATATTTTATACTGTTAATAAGAAACCAACTAAAACAATATGGACAAGGCAGGCTTAAGATCGATACAATTCAAGGACCCAAAAGAATGATCGATTCGAATCATGAAATCAATCCAGTTAGGAGAAAATATGATAATCTGGTATAACAATTAGTAACAGAAACCAATCAATCATCAACCTTAAAGCGCTAGTGATTTAATTATTTAATTTAAATATTATTTAATAATATCAATATTAATATTCATTCAACCATTTAAACGTCTTGTATCAATTTATATCTTTGGCTGATGTTAACTTATTATTATTTCAACCGATTGATATGGTTAGTTTCACGCTAAAAATAATTAGCAGATTAATTACATCGATTATCTTGAGAGAGCAGCTCTTCTCTGAACATACTGCATAGATGCAATCAATTGAGTTAATGAGAGTACCCATTGAAAGATAGAAATCAATATGTAATCTGCTAGTTGCAGACAGCCAACCTGACAGTTTTTATAGAGTGGAAAACTCTGGATTAAGGTGGTATACTAAACTTCAATATCGCAGAACAGTATACTGCAGATGCATTTCAACTCATGCAGTTATCGGATACGTGTGTACAATTGTACATTTGTATACAAATTTGCACCTAGCCCGGGTAACTCTACTAGTGCATACATAATAAAATTTAAACAAATTTTGAGCTTGATACACCTATAAATATAAGTATCATCACTTAAGGTCCCACCCATCCTTTGTTAAATCTGCTCTAGTTACTAATTGTTCGTACAATACTGCTATTTATACGTGTTACATCAAAATAGTCAACAATATTGAATACGGTAATACTATTAGAGAGTTTATTAGCTAGATTTGAACTAATTGTTCAAAGAACAGGAAGACAAATATTCTATATCTAACTATTGTCTTAAAATCTGTTCTCACTAACTTCTTTAAACTATATAAAATGCATCATGAACTGATTGATTATCTAAAGATAGATAGAATCATGAGTGAAATGTTCGATTATGGATTTAAGACTGATCATGGTCGACAAGATATAGAATTTCTATAGTAATGAAGTTAAAACGACCTTAACTTAAATATTGTTAAGTGTACTTGTACTTTTGCTTGTACTCAATGTGTACTTAGTTGCTTAGTTCAATTGATTATTTACATAAAATGCTTGAGGACTAGCTCCTATTTATATACGTCGTGGTCGCCACCGAAGCTACCAGTATCTTCTAGTATCATCCAATACTTTCATAATGTTGTTCCTTAAACCATAATATTTTTGTCTGATACTTCAAATATGTCAACAAAGACTAAGATCCGAATAATGACAAAGCCTAGTCATATTAATTGAATAATTTTTAAGTACCATTAATTTATTTAGGGACGTTTATCTTGTGTATTTTTAAATCATTTTATTTATATTATGTTTTTATTCATTCATTAAATTTATTTTTATCAGGCAGCTTAAGTTTACAGGCTTATAAACTCATTTTTAGGTTGGGAATATTGAATGACGGAACACCGATGTTTTTGTGCGGCTTGGACCTGAGACAAACTCGGGCCTGTCATTATAAGCTTAGACTAGTACTAGTGAGAATATTATCAATGTAGATACCAATTTAGTAAATCAGACAACATAAACCAAAAATTATATTTAATACATTTTTTAATACCATTGAAACAGTTCAAAAGTAACAATGAGTTTTCAATGCTGTTGATGAGGTAAACTTTTGAATCATGCTTTCTCCAATTAAAAGGGTTTTAAATTTTTAGCAGGTCCCTTACATACCGAAAATCAAACTTGATTGTACCGTGGCATTTTAGAAGATCACATCATAAACTATGATCAATTTTTTTTTGGTCGGGTTTCGACCCCCGCGCTTTACGCGACCCAACCCAAAATCCAACCTCCAAGATGTAAAAAAAAACAGTGACCAAATCTTTGAAACCGTTAATATTAATATTAACGTTCTTAACAATGCATAAATAAATTTATTATAATTTTTTTTTGAATCGTGACTAATCGTAATTTTTTCAAAAAAATCCCCCCGCACCAATAAATTTAAAGCCGTTACTTTCGGTTTCTTAATTAATTGATAGCGAATCAGGCAGGATTAAGAGATGCAGCACTTTAGCTTATCATTTATTATTATTAATTAGTACTGCATACCACTGGTAACAAAAAATTTCAGCCCTTTCTTGAAGCCAGGTTGGCTAGATACTTTCAACATTCCACTTTTTCTTCTATGTTCTTAAAATACTAGCCTAATTTTTTTTTTCCCTCTCCTCCCTCTCTCCTTTTCTTTCTCTCTTTCTCTTTCTCCTTCCCCTTTTCTTACTTTTTAATGACCAAAACTATCTTATAAAATCAAAAGAATCAAAAATGATAAACTTTCCAACAGAAATAGCATTATTAATTGCAGAATGTTTAGAACCAAAAGATCTTTTCAATCTTCAACAAACATGTAGATGGTTAAGAGAATTATTAAAATCTCATACCTGGCAAAAATTAAATATTTTAACAACAATGGAAGATGAAACTATTGGAGAAACAATGATTGGATCAAATAATCAATTACAAATAGGTAATAAAAATGTTCATAAATTTATTGAAGCATTAAAATATGGACAATTAAATCATATTTTACCATTAATTAAAGAAATTACAATAATTGAAGAATCACCTTTTACATTAGTTAGTGAATTAATTGATAATGAACCAAATAGTTTTGCAAATTTATTTAATTTGATTTTAAATGAAAAAAAATTACCAAATATTAGAAAAATCATGTTAGATAGAGAATTAACAGAATCAGTTCAAGATGCAGAAACTGCATTAAATCATATTATTAAAAATAATTTTAATGATAAAAAAATTAATTTAGAATTTGTTTTACATCCAAGTTATGGTTTAAAATGGTTTTCAAATGATGATGAATTTTTATTTAATAAATTAACAAATATTGAATGTTATACAAGTGTTAATATACCAGATGAATCAGTTTTAACATTTGATTTTGCATTACCAAGTTCATTAAAATCTTTTAGTATTCAAAACCCAAATGTTACAGTTGATACTGATGAATTTAAAGTTTTGTTTGCAAATTGTAATCAATTAACAACTTTAGATTTAGATATTAATCAAGTATGTTATTCAGAAGCTATTAATTGGATTCCTCAATCAGTTACTGATTTATTTATTCATGTCAATGGAGAAATTAGTGAAAATTTATATCCTTTAAAAAAAATTACTTCACCATCTGTTGAAAAATTATCATTAGTTGGAAATTTTTGGAATGTTTTACCAACTCTCAGATTTCCAAATTTACAAGATTTAGAATTAAGTGTTAAAGTTGATGAAGAAGGTATCCCACAAGATATTTTCAATAAATCAGTTAGTAATGTTACAATAGATTCTAGATTAAAATCTATTACAATTAATTTCTCAATTGAAGGTTTACCACTGATGATTCCAGAAGGAACTGCATCTACAGTTACAAAAGTTAGAATGGCAAATAATTGGCGACAATTGTTTCATTGTACTTCAAGAAATACTCCATTATGGGCAATGAAAGCAGCAATGAAAACTTTCCCATTATTAGATACTTTTGAAGTTGTATTAAGTGGGTTGAAAACTGAAAGTAAATTGGCTTATTTATTACATATGACAAAAGTTACATTAATTTCAAGAGCTAAATTAGTTGTTAGATTTTTTGGTGCTGAAGTTCATGCAATTCATAATACAAGTGATTTATTTGCTTGTAATACAATGTTTTCAATTCCTGATACTAATGTTTTGGAATTAGATAGAAAAAGAATTCAGGCTGTTTATACATTGGATAATTTAACAACTTTAAGATCATCAACTACTATTGGTAAACAAAATTCACAATATATGATTGATTTTTGTGATATTATTGAAATGGTTTTATCAGGTAGATAGGGTTTATTTTTTGAGTATATAATTTATTTTTCTGCTTTAATTTGTTCTTTTGTTTTTCTTGCTCCAAAAATTGCACTACCAACTCTAACATTATTACTACCTTGTTTAATTGCTTGTAAATAATCATTACTCATTCCCATACTTAATTCTAATTTTAATCCAGTTTTTGATTCAATTTGATCTTTAATTTCAACTAATTTCTTAAAATCTTTATTTTCTTCACCTTCAGTAGTACTTTGTTCAAAAGATCCAATAGTCATTAAACCTTTTAAATTTAAATTATTACAATTTTTTTCAATATGATTAACTAAATTAATAATATCATCTAAATTAGTTAATCCACTTTTTTGTTCTTCATTTGATGTATTAACTTGAATAAAAATATTTAATTTCCCATGACTATTTTCAATATCTCGATTATTATTTAATTTATTTGCTTTTTGTTCTGTATCAACAGTTTCAACTGCCCAAAGGCTATTAATTTGTGCTAATTGTTTACATTTATTACTTTGACAACTACCAATAAAATGCCATTGAATATCTTTTGGTAATAATTGAGCTTTTTCACTTAATTCTTGAATATAATTTTCACCAAAATGTCTATAACCTTTATCATATAATGCTTGAATATCTGATGATGGTTTATATTTTGAAACAATAACTAATCGAACTTTATCATTTAAAGTTTTAATAGATTGTGAAATTTCTGATGCATTGAATTCTAATTCTTGTTGTCGTTCTGGTGTGTAGGTTGTAGTCATTTTTCTTGTTATTTGTATAATTGGGGTTTTTGTTTGTTGTTTGATAATGGTTCGAATCATATTTTGTGGAAAAAAATTATAGAGAAAATTTCGTTGGGCTTTTATATTTTTTGTACTGTAGACGTATCAGGTAAAGGCTCGGTATAGTGCGCGATACGAAAATTTATAGCAATTTTTTTTTTTTTTTTTTACAAGTCCAATAGTTTTTAGTGAAAATTTCAGAAAAAACCCCATAGTTTACTCCAGAATCTGTCCATCTATTGACATTCGTGGGGGTATAATACATTTTTAGGATTATAAGAGCATTATTAAAGCAATCAATTTTGAGGTATTTGGTATATAATCTACAATATATAATTAATATATCAAAATACGAGGTTCAAATGGAGAAACAAAAATTTCATAAAAAATAATACATTTTTTTAATAACAAAAACAAACTAAAAAAGGGTCATAAATAATAAAACAGGGTCGTAAACAGCATAAATAAGTTAGGGTTAGAAAGCTTTTTTTTTTCTTGTAATAACCAAGTAGCTTTTAAAAACTTGGATGAATTGAATGTTTATTCTTATTTCTTTTTTAATAAATCAATTCTGCACCTCCAGAGTTAATGTTTTCCATTTCCAATTCACTAACAGTATTATAATGTAATCGTTTTGGTAAATCTCTAGTTGCAAAGTATTCACCTTCACCTGCTTCAATTGGACCAGTTTGACCTTTTCCACCTAATGGACCATGAGTTTGAGCATTTTTTCGATATTCTGCAAAAGTTTTAAATGATGGTGGTAATTTACCAGTTGGTGATTGTGGATGAACTTTTGGAGTGTGATCAATGTTACTTGGGTGAGTTCTCTTACCCAAGAATCGGATCATTGGGGTTCTCATTCGGATTAAAGTAGCTCTCATTGTTATATTAGTAATATGTTATAGTAAGTTAGTGTTTTTTATGAATAGTTATTAAATAAATAATAATAGTAATAATAAATAAATTGAATTAGGTTTTTATTTTTTTGTAAAGAACAAGAAAGAGAGAAAAAAAAATTTTGTGACAAACTAAAACAGGAAAAACAATCTCTTTTATATGTTTTTTTGGAAAATTTTTTTTTTTTTTTTTTTTTTTTTTTCTGACCTGCGATGTGATAATTGATGATGATAATAAAATAATTAAGCCCTGAGTCCTGGCGCTAGATCATCATCGATTACCAAATAAAATATTTATGAGCGGCGCTTACATTAAAGCTTAAATTTTTGCTACTTAATTGACTACTAAGCGCTTTGATCAATTTCAATATATGATTCCTATAAGTGCAATAATGATGATTCAAGCAGGTGTTAACGTGCTGCTGCTTGCTGGCGGTTAATACAACAGGATAAAAATCCTTTGTACAACTGTTGTTAGCAGTGCTTGAATTATTATAGAGCAGCATCGCATCCCGATCCGGTTACTGGCCGTCGACCTTTATAATTGTAACAGTAGTAATGGATACTGTTTGAATAGATAAGCAAAGCTTGAAATAAACAATAACAAAAATATTATAAGCTAACTTTTTTCAGTTTCTTTTTCACACCACCAAAAAAAAAAAGTGGTGCTATTAATGGGCTTATAGGAGGTTTAGACAAGAAGGGTACGCAGTGAAACGCGCAACTTTGTGTGTTAAAAAAAAAAAAATATAAAAAAGTTTCATCTTTGATTGGTTAATTGGGAATGTTTGATAAGTGTAAAAAAAAGTGGTGCGTTATAGTTCTTAGTAGTGCTTGAAGGTTTGTGCTTTGACGGTTTAGTGGTGCTTAAACCGTAAAACCGGAGTATCTCGGTACGTTCTTGCCCGTTTTTAGTTTGTGTACAGCTTAAGCTTGTACCTACAGTAATAAAATGAGGGGTCTTTTTTAACTAAGCTTAAAATATTCGCTGACACCGAGTCAATTTTTTAAGATAGATAAAAAAAAAACTTAATTAGGCAAAAAGAGCCGCACAGAACTGAGTCAGTGTACAATTAACACCCAAATAAATAAATCTAGATCTGATCTTGATCGCGGGTTTTAAAGATCGATCTACAGAACCTTCTTTTAAGTTTATTTTGTTTTACAACATCACTCTAGATTTTAAAATCATTTTTTTCTTGGAACCATTTATGCTATAAGCGAGTCAGAGTTCTGTGTTTTTTTTTTTTAAGTTCTGATTTCGAATAATTATTATTTTGTTGATTAAAAAAAAAAGAGTCATGAAACGATATCAACTATTTTGAATTGTGTGATTATTGTGATTTCTATATAAAAAACTTTATTATGATAGTGATTATTTTTAATTAATTTAAATGGCAATTTGCTCTATAATCACAGTATCCGGATTATAATAGGTAGTACCTGCTCTAAGTTGTATAATTTAGTATTTACAGTAGTATAACGTAACTTAATTTTATACTGTAATAATAATGATATACAATTTATAACTAATCGGGCTTATCTACCTGGTAATGCATAATCCATCAAAATAAACTTGATTAACAGCGCTTTAAAGAATGCAAAATCAATTATAAAGAAAAAACCTTTCTAAACGTTTTATAGATATCGATATATGCTCCAAGCGCTTTTTGATGCATAATTTCGTGTTTATTGGTAAATTGATTTGAAAAATTAATGTACCGGGCAGCCAATTTGGTGAAAAAACCGTTGATCTTTTACCTTAACAATACTTTATTAACAGCCCTACCGTATCCAATGGAAAAAAAATCTCATTCAAGCTTTAATAAATTTACAACATCGTCATCAAAATAATTTTTTTTTGTGAAATATCTATCTTTCAACATGCATAATGAGGGGTTACTTTTGAAATACTTCCAATGTTTATAAGAAATGTTCCGAATTTATTATTTTTTTTAAGTATTGGTACTGTACTGGTTACATTCTCGGGGGTTAATAGGGTGATGATATTTTTTTTTTTAATATTAGTTGATTATTAAATAGTGGCAAATTGAATGGATTTCTTGAGAAAAAAAAGTATCATCAATGATAATATTTCGAAATTTATCAAGAATTTTTTTTTTAAGATAATTGAATTAATAACGAGATATTTTTTTTTGACAATTTGAATGACTATATATAATTCCAATGGAGTTTTCGGAGTTTTGAAGCCACAACTCTCTTAGGATAAATTGAAAACAGAATTACCGTTAAAATGTTTTTATATTTTCTTGGAACTTTAATTTAAAAGTTTTAAAGATAATAATAACCAGTAAGTCAAAGTAGATGCCGACGTAATATTAAACCTATTTTAAAAAAAAATTTCAAATATCGATAAGAATATACATATTCAACTGAGTAAAATTGAATAATTCACTGAGTTAAAAAAAAAAAAAAGGCACAATGGAACTTTTTTAAAATTAAAGTTGTCTACATCCGTTACCTATCACATAGAAAATCAGTCCACAAAAGTTAGACATTTCAATCGATCTCAATCAATCACAATTAATTCACTAGCCACAAACAAAAGAAACAAAATTAATTTATTTCTAGTTCTATGTTTAATGGCTCGATACTTACTGTACAATTTGAAAAGGTAGGAGTCCGTTATTAAGAGTTTGTAGCTATAGGTAACTAGTGTTGTAGGGTAGTACTTAGTACTGTAGTACATAAATCTGGTGGTTAAGACCATAGCTGGATTAATTATAATCTCAGAACATCACGGTACTACTGTATTTTTTAATATTTTTTTGCTCAATTAGAGTGTATAATCTAGACTATTATATTATTGAACAAAATACAAGGATTACCTGGATAAATTCAGATGCCATGCCATGGTAATATTAGAAATTCTTTATCGATAATATTTTTAGTATCATGATTGGTATACGGCTCGAATCACCATTTTCAGTAGAAGCAAATCAATTTTAAACTACATCATCAATTGAAAAAAAAAAAAAAAAAAAAAAAAAAAAATTCGGCTTTTTAAACGTTGAAAGAAAGCATACATCCATGGATAGATGTAAATTCATCGAACCCCTATTGCATTATTGCATATGTAATACATCCGATAATGGGATATCAATTATCGTTTAGCAGTTTACACTTTAAAGCTAGCAGGTACCTGGTATAAGCTTAGAACAACCCCCTTCTTAAGCATGTGTAACTCGATATAGCTGATGATATCTGATAGTATTACTGTACTACAGGTGTAACTAGGCTTTGTGGTTCGAATATAAATGTCTTATGCAGTAGTAAAAAAGCTTTATTTATGAGGGGTCTCTTTTTCAAGTTTAAGGAAGGTGGTTCTTGTACCGCTGTTATTTAAGTCAATGCTGATATATCCTTGTACAGCAGCTAACTACAGTAGCTATACAGCTTTTTTTTTCTATAGATAATTCTACAATTTGTCCTACAATTTGTAAAACTACAAGTACCAGTGGTAAGTATACACAGTACATATTGTACAGTAAATGCCATATATCTTAAAGCCTAGAATTAGTATTTAAACTTAAAGCTATTAGAACCTGGAGTATCACGGTAGATAAGACAAGTCAAGATATTGGATTAAAGCCAAAGTAAAGTTTTTTACCGGTAACTAACAATGATTAATTAATTATTTAAATTGTGGTCCACTTTTTAATTGAGAAAGCCATAAGTAGATTATTGAATCCAAAAAGGGTTATCAATTATACATTTGCCACCACCATCGATCTTATAAAGGTAGAATAAATTTAGATTTAAATTTATAAATTTATAGCATTGAATGGGTATCACTGTCATATGGGGCAGTATATACATTGATATTAATTAATAACATCTTTCACGAGCCGGATTAATTATTTACATATGCTTATCAGGAGCATTCATGTACCGGTACTTGCTATACCTGGTAAACTGTTACTATAATATTGAATTGGTTATGAATTACTATAGCTATAGAGATAGATCTGTACAGATTTTAGGCTATCTGTGGTAGAATTTTATACCCATTCATATGCAAATTATAATATTTATATATATCCATGGTATACAATATATATTATTATTAATTTTAATTAACATATTACCTATATAATCAAGCGCTCAAAACACTGAGAGGCTCCAAGTATGATACCTACCTAGGCAGCTAGCGCTGGTACCTGGCAAACTAGTGAATGCTGCTCAATGCTGTTCCAGTATCAAGACCAATAGCAATTGGCTTTTGATAGATGTATTAACCACGTCTATTGCATAAAAGCAGCTGAAAACTACAGTAGAAAGCTCGGGATCAAATTTATACCAGCGGTAAACCTGAAGCTAAGATTCTCTACAGTAGTAGTACCAGTATGGTATATTGCAATATATTGTACAACTTGCAACATGTACATGAAAATATACTGCAGTGATTATAAGTGATGTATCTTTCTACAGTGCGGTACACATATACAGTACTTGAAGGAATTATAGCCTTGGATTACAATAATAATAATAATAGCGCTATAGTATATGGTACTAGGCCGGCACTACAAAATACAGTCCAATGCCCTAATTTTGCACGTCCCTAATCTTGCACAACTTTTTTAATGAGGCTTAAGAATTTCTTTTGTGCAATATTAGGGACGTGCAAAATTAGGGCATTGGACTGTAATAATATATCGGTATCTGCTTTCATGCCAGCTCTAGAGACTTGCCCGTTTTTGAGACATATTAAGTAATCACTTACCAACAGTTATTTAAATTTGATAACAGAATTCAGTGCAGGGGTCACAAAACCCCACTCATAGCCAAGCTTTTACATGTTTATTTTTTTCTTATCTTATCCAATATAAAACTCTTATTTTGTTATTGTTTAATTCTTGGAGAATGTACCAAGTAAATTGATTTTATTTATGAACTAAGCTTCTAGATCTAGAGATTTGATTATATTATGTCCTACCAGTAGGAATCCTGAGAATATCTACCAAAATATACTCAAAAATTCAAAAAATTAAATTAAATCTTAGCATGAACTATTTTGATGTTGATTTCAAATTATTAAAGAAGATAACGGCTATCACGGCATTCAAAAAATTTAATTAACATTAATTTGGTTTTGATAATCTTTAAAATTACCTAGTATACTAATAATAATTCATCGATTCGTATCCCCAAAGGATGGATCGAATAACTTCAAATGGTAATTAATAATATATACTGCTTCTATAAAAAAGTCAATTTTTGATAAAGAATTTAGTTTCATTGTAGGTCTACCATTAAATATTATTATCGAGTATTATACGTAGTAGCTGCTCAATTATTCATACAAGCTGGTATAGTATATACTAACATCAGAATATACATGCTTCCCACTTATACTGCAGTGTGCACAAGGCTTATCTTATCTCGAAGTATACTGTAGAGTCTAGTTTAATTACCCTAATTTATATTCAACTACACTGTACTTGTGTACAATACATTGAGGAGATGGTCCTCGTATACTCTGAGAATTCTCTGGTAATACACCAATTGACTCAAGTCACTAATAATTAATATGTATAACTCAGAAATCAAGACTATACATACACAGTATGTACCTATTTATTTATAAATATCTAAAAAATTACAGGACTAATTAATTAATATTACCGATAGAGTTCTTATCAGTGAACACAAATGACCTTTCTATCAAAATAAAATACCAAGATCGATACAATGTGGGGATAAATAAACATTGCAATAATCAAAACCAAAAAAAAAATTTCTGATTAGTATATTAATCTTTATTGTTATATATATATCAAAAAGAGACTTTAAAAAAAAATTCTCTTCTTTAATAAAAAGTATGTACAAAATTAGTAAAACAAAAATACAACTTCCCCAACATAAAAACACCCACTGAAAATTATTTACAAATTATTAGTAATTTTTTACTTATAACTTAACAGCATGATATCTCTTACCTCTAAAACCAAATAATTGTTGATTAAATTGATAAGTTTCACTTGGAGCTAAATCATTAACTTCCCATTTAGTTGAACCAAATCTATTTTCAATTGGTTCTAACAAAACATCTAATTTATCACCAAATTTTTCATTTAACCAATTCCAATCACGTTGAGAATCTTGTTTATGGAAACCAGTAACAAATACAGGACATTTAGATTCTAATAACCCAGGAATTGTTTTTTCCCATTGATCCATTGCTTCAGGTGCACCTAAACCAGGATGGAATAAAAAGAATGAATCTAAATAAGGATCATAAGGCATAAAATCTTGTTGTTCATTCAAAACATGGAAATATTCAGTATAATAACTAAAAGCCATTTGTTCATCAAATCTTTTTGTTAATTTAGTTTGATTAGTAACATAATGTCTTTTTGATCGATCATAATTACATTCTGGTCCAATAAAAACTAATTCAAATGATGTATCTGGTAATAAAAATCCTAATTGTTTCCAAACATGTGGTGGTAATTGTGATTCTGCTCTTGCACCTAAAATAAAAAATCTCATTGGTCTTTCTTGCCATTTAACATTTTTATCTTGTGGATGAATTGTATATCTTAATGCTGCTAAAGATTTTAAACCTTCTAAAGTTAAAGGACCTTTTGGTTTTAAAGAATAAGGAGAATATTGATGCATAATACTTGCCATTGTAATTGGATAACTTAACATTTTAGTAGTTGCTGCCAAATGAAATTCAGTATCCATTGAATAAAATTGTCTTGTATAAAAAAATGTATCCCAATTTAAAAAATTAACTACAGCATCACGATCTTGAACCATTGGGAAATCAAATTCTGCAAAATCTCTACCACTTCTTAAATCATGTTCATATGTATTAGCTTCTCTTAAAATTTTCCAACCAGTATTTTGATGATATTCATCTTTTAACCATGCTTCTTCATCATGATGAGTTGGAATACCACATTTTGGACATGTAAAAGCAATATTTTTACCAGTTATTGGACATTTACCTCTTGCTTTAATGAATGCTGCTCTTGTTCTTAAATCTTGAGATGGTGATGAATCCCATGAATGAAATCTATTTTCTGGTGTTGGATAATCATCTGATGGTGGAGGATCAAATCCTAAAGTTGAACGAACAAAATTATATAATCTACCACCTGGAGGTTTCTTAGATTTTACTGTTTGTGTTGTTGTTGATTGGTATCTTTTGCATGTTCTAGCGGCTGTTGATACAGCAGTTCGTAACATTTTTTTTATTGTGTTGGTGGAAAATTTAGAAAAAAAATTTTGGTGAAAAAAAAAAAAAAAATTGTCTGATGATTCGATTGATTATAATCTATTGGGAAGTGATATAATCTCTGTGGCTTGTATTTTGCTTTAAACGCGGTTAATAATATTGGGAATCGGAGGTTTCAGAAGGCTAATAATGCTTGAATGTCGGAGTTAGTACTAAGTAGGAAATATATTGATCAGGGACACGATTTTTTTTTTTTAACCAACAATTTTATTTTTATCTTTTTTTTTTTGACAGCTCATAAATTAATTTCCATAACTAATCAAATGAATATAGAAACGCTAAGATTAACAATATCATATATACAAGATCAATACACAGAACTTATTGAAATTAATAAAAATGCTACTGTTATGGATGTAAAAGAACGAACAGGTAAAGATGTTGAACGATTGGTTTTAATTTATCAAGGGAAATTTTTAGATAATGATAGTGAATTAAGTAATGTTGTTATAGATAAAGAAGGTAGAGCTACATTTCAAGCATATTTAAAAAATAATCAAAACATTGAAAAAGATACTCGATCAAAACCAATTTTAAGAACTGCATCATATTCATCATTAGCTGAACAACCAACTCCAACAACAACTACTACTAATACTCCTGTTCCAAATAATAACATTCAAAATGTTCAACAAGTACAAATAAATACTAACAATAATACTAATACCAGCTCTACAACAACAACAAATTCATCAAATACTAACATTTTAAATACTGCATCAACTGATCCATTACATATGATTAGATTACAAATTCCATGTCCAAATGGTCCAAAAAGAATCTTAATACCATGTTATGATTATATGTTTTCAAGAGATATTAATAATAATTTAATTTTTAACATGTCACCAAAAATTTTAAAAGAAATTTGTGAAACTGGTGCTAATATTGATATTCCAAGAGTTTATAATCAATCATCACAAGAAGCAATAAATAATATTCCTCAAACACCAACAGCTGTATATGCTCAATTAGTTGAACAATTTAATACATATTGGAGAAGATTTGGTTCAGCATTTTGGTTAGGAATGCAATTATTTTTAAGTTTTAATATGCTGGCAATGAATGTTCATGATAGTTTAACATTTTGGTTTTCTTTTGCATTATTATCATTAATTTTGATTATTAATTCACCAATTTTTCAAGATTTTATTCGACCAACTTTAAATATTCCAGAATTTCAATTAAATTTACCAAGACAAGGTGGTGGAATTGTTAATTCAGCAATTTTATTTGTAACTAGTATGGTACCTCATTTACATGCCAATTGGTTAGCTGCATTAGAAAATAATAACAATAATTAGGCTTTTTGTTCTTCTAGTTTAATTTTTTTTTTTTTCTTTTTAATATATATATTTATTTACTTTCACTAATCTTAGTCTTTTTTGGCTATTCTTGAAATTTTGAAATTTTCGCAGATTATATTTTTTAGCATATAAACCGCGCGGGGGACCATTTTTTAAAAAAAACCACCCAATCACCACAACACCACACAAAGTAAAATCTAAAAATGCTTAAATTTGGAAGCTTTAATGTTGCATCACAAGTCTTTTATCAAACAAGATTATCATTTGCATTAGTTAATTTAAAACCATTAACAAAAGGTCATGTATTAGTATGTCCAAAAAGATTAGTTGCAAGAGTATCAGAATTATCAAAAGATGAAGTAACAGATTTTTATCAAGCAGTTCATCATGTATCAACAACTATAGAAAAATATTATCAAAGTGATGCAATGAATATAACAATTCAAGATGGTCCATTAGCAGGTCAATCAGTAGCTCATGTTCATTGTCATATTATACCAAGAAGAATGAATGATATGCCATCAGGTAATATGGATGAATTATACTCAAAATTAGATGGTGCTGAAGGAGATTTACAAACACAATTTAGTACAATTTTACATAATAGAGGTCCAATGCCATTAGGTGCAGATAATGAAAATAGAAAACCTAGAACACCTCAAGAAATGGAATCAGAAGCTACAGAATTAAAAGAATATTTTGATAAACAAATTTCATAATATTTACAAAGTTTTTTTTTTTTTTTTTATACATATAAAGAATCTATTGTTGTTTTTCTTTTTCTTCAGCTCGTTTTTTACCGAAATAAATAGCTTTATTTTCTTTAGCTTTTCTTTCACCACCCCATTTCTTTTTACCTCTTTTTAATTCCATTAATGGTAATCCTTGTCTAAATCGTTCTCTCCATTCTAAAATATATCTTCGTTCTCTTGTTTCAATTCCTGCTTCTTTTAATTTTGATGATTCTTTAGTCATTAAATCTTCCCAACTTTCAAAATGTTTTAAATGTTCAATACTATTTCTACCAATTTTATTTAAAAAAGTTTCAAC
Source organism: Blastobotrys capitulatus (assembly GCA_030564325.1). Classification (NCBI taxonomy): domain Eukaryota; kingdom Fungi; phylum Ascomycota; class Dipodascomycetes; order Dipodascales; family Trichomonascaceae; genus Blastobotrys; species Blastobotrys capitulatus. The sequence continues at coordinate 69,609 of JAJLUL010000087.1, read as the reverse complement.
ATCTGGTACTTCTTTAGTGGGTTGTGGAATTTTTGTATATGATTCTAATAATTTACCTTGTTGGATTGTGGTAGTTGTAAATGCTCGAGTTGTAGTGGTTAATTTGAAAAGATTTGATGATAATGCTAATGCTCGTGTATTCTGTAGTGATCGTAACATTTTTTTTGTATTATGATGTTAGTGATTGAGTAGTAGGTTTTTTTTTTATTCGTTAGATGTTTGATTTTGTGAAAAATATTTTTTTTTTTTTTTTCAAAAATTTTTGATGGTGAAAAAATTGTTAAGCAGAAATTTTTTGGGAGCGTTAAAAGAGTACCATGGTATAACGAATAATAGTCCTGCTTGAATTAAAAAAAAATCCCGTGATTTCGGTCACGTGCGGCTGTAGAGAATGCGGCTCAAACTAAGCTAGCTACTGGATAAATTTAGTTAATTAACTAATTTAAAGTTGATCTACTTTAAGATTAAACTTCGCAAAGAAAACTTTATTGTGTATAATACATACGCGTTCAAAATATAGTACTGTGGGCTTAAGATTGGTCAATTCGATAAGTGAACGATCATGATGCTATTAGTATTTAGTTCCAAACTCAAATTACCTAATAATAGGATTCATGGTAATTAGCTGTTTTTTTTTTTTTTTTTGTTCTACGAATGGTCAATGATATCGCCTCATTTTCGTTTTCTTTTTCTTTTAATAAAAAAGCCGTGTTTAGAACAAATATATATCAAATTAAATAGAAATTAATGTCCATAATAGTAAAATAATATCAATACTCTTTAATTAATAAAGGGTACACAGTTCATTTGTTTGTTGGATTAATTATAGGCTTTCAAAAAAACCTGGTTCTGGGTGTAAATCACCACAATCTTCACATTCTTCCCAGGCTCCAAATTGTAAACATTTTTCAAAAAACCATTCTTCTAATTCAGGTCCATTACATGTATAGGTTAATTTTGGTGATGGATTCATTGTTATTTTAGTTATTCTTTTTTTTTTTTTTTTGTGTGTGTGTGTGTGTGTGTGT
>JAJLUL010000087.1:0-68481 GCA_030564325.1 Blastobotrys capitulatus | reverse complement strand
GAACAAATTAAAATGACCCACTTGGTTTGTTTGACATACAACCAGGTACCAGATACCAGTAGGTTGTATGGTAAGATTTTTGGAAACTTATGGCCATTGAGTGCCTAAAAAGTACAATAGGATAACTTATTCATATCTATCAGATATATATATAGACAGTGCTGTATCACAAGTCCTGTCCTCAGAGTGTGTACAAGACAACTGGTCTAGACCACAGGAGGCAGTGTGATATACAAGTAGACGCGTGGGTTGGATCTGTTTATGTTAACAAGGTTTGTATGCTAAGCAATTGTATTTATTTTTACTTAGCAATTGAATTTAAATATAAAAGAGTGATAAATAGTGTCTCGACATCGATTGATCACTTATAATGAGAACAGAAATACCCAGATATATATCATTGTCTATAGTTGTATCATACAAGGTTATTAAAATGGAATATCCTGTATGATATAATATCTTTCGAACGTGCTTTAAGTTATAATTTTAGCCTAGGCCCGATTTCATTTTCTTATCTATTCATTCGTGAAGCTAAAGGCTCTGAAAGTATCAGTTATGGAAGTTAGTAAATTATATCTGTCACAATACAAAAATTAGGCTAATATTATCTATTTTTTTTTTTTTTCTTTGTTTTTGCCAATGCTTTTTGAATTGTATTTTTATACTAATATTGAGTGTACAATTGTACTGGATTCAAAAAGGTATTTTGAAGGTTTAAGCTATTGATAGATTTAAATAGAGAGCTTTTCGATGTCATATATACAGTATGGATCAATCAAAAATGAATCCTTGAGCCGCTTATTTGTTTCAAAAAAAAATACCATTATTTTTTTAGCTTTTTTTAGCTCCCAATCAATTGTACTTGTATATACATTTAAATACTACAATATTAATTAACATAACTACTACTTAAAAACTATAATTAAAAATTGGTTATTGTTGCCATATGGAAAGAGTTATAGATATATATTATTTATATAATATAGTTTAATATATACGTATTATAGATATATGTTTCCATTGTTATAGATACATGGAGTATATTTAAGCTAAGTGCCTTTTTTACATTATCTAGATATTCTAGAGTTCCTTGGATCTATCAGCCGATGACTGTAGCTATGACTATGGTCATTTCATGTTACAACACAATACCACAATACTTATCATCAAAAATATATACTGTTACATGGATTTTCATAGGTAGCACCAATATTCTTGTCTCATAGTTTAACAAATTACACACGTCTGCAATGTTCAACAATTGGTTTGAATTCTTATAAAGTTACAGTAATCTATAGATTATAAACTGGTATAATTAAAGTTCTTTTGAATGCATAATATTTCAAACTAACCTTAGTCATAATAATATATCCAGATATACATGTATATAAGTATTGATATTATATATGAAAAGTATACATATATATACAGCTGTATGTGCGTATATTGATATTAATTATATATCACTTTTTTTTTTATTAGAATACCTTCATGTTAGCAGTCTGAACTCAGGTTATAGCATCAACTTTAGTTAGTAGCTTGATCATTGCTGTAATTGTATACTATAGGCGTGGTTCTTCTACCAAGTAGCTTGAACTGACTACTATGAACAATCTCCATAGATGATAGCTAATTGATTTTTGATCGGCAAATAAACTGCCGTAGCAGTGCATACCTTTGATTCAAAGCTTGCTTGAACCTGGCCGTGTATGGACTTCAAAAATACACGTAATAAAAGTTTTTGTGGTTCATTGTATTAGCATCACTTATAATTCCAAGTTAGAGAAGGGATTTGTATCACTTTAACCTGAATTACCAGTAGTATTTACAATAATAATATTACATATTACATGTTTTGAATAGCAAATATTATATACATGTAGTTGCAAAATTGACTGAATTGTCCTAAAATTTCATTATTTTGAGGGTATACATTTGAAGCCATAATAATAATAATAACTGACGCATTGTACCGAGTATGGTAATATTCCTCATCAATTATTTTAAATGCAATGCAATACCGTATAATATTTGTTGGTGTCAAGAATAACAGCGCATAATTAATGACTGGATTGTAATCGATATATGCAGTGATAATAAACTTAGTATGTACTGAGTATATCTACATCTAACTTGGATTCATCTATATCACTGATGGATTATATCTTGAATCTAGACATTTAACAACAATTGTTAACGAACCCATTGCAATTATAAAGTTTCAGGCTTCAAAAAAGTAAAAAGAAATGCAGACTGGTGATAGCAATATTACAGCAAATTTTAAAGTATTTGATCTATGAAGTTTTCAGGGATTAATGAATTCATGTCAACAAAAGGTTACAGATGATTAATTGACCCGATTTTTCTAAAAGATTACTATTCATCACATTTGATAACATTGAAAGAACAAAAAAAAAAGGATCAGGATCAAATAAGGATGGGGTCAAAACTTTTTGAAAATCTGACAACAATAAAATACAGTGTATTTATATATACTGTTGTTTTGCTAATGTGTTACATTGGCTATTGTTGAATTAATTTAAACCATCATTCAATTACTTGACTATTTGGCACTCCTTAGTGAATAATATTTCAATCTTCGATTGAAACCTTGTAACAGCTTTGCTATCAAAAGTGATATTAGGGATATAGCCTATAATTATTAAAAGAGATGTTCAACTCAGAAATATTTAAAAAGTATTTACCTCGGTTATATTGGGTTACATATATATATATTGGGTATAATATGTGATATGCATGAACCCCAACTGAAAAATATAAGTAAATTAAAAAATGGCTTGAAAAATTTATATCACTTAATGTTAAGAGATATTATATAAATCTTGTTGTTGCTAAGATGTATTAATTAAATTAACCCTGCCCGCAAATACTGTACTTAAAACTTGAAGTAAGATTCGAGTAGCTAAATTTGAACTCTATATTTAAGTTTTATATACCAATATATTACGTTGTACCAGGTATAACAACCGACGTTAAAGATCATTGATGTAGCAGTTACTTCTTTTGTTATAATTGGGTATTTACTGGCAATAAAATCAGACAAAAACAATAATTATGTTTATTGGTATGAATAGATTTTTTTTATTGCATTAATTATAAGTGATACATCTCATTCTAAATCTGCATCAATTTTTTGGTATACATGTCTCAATAATGAGGTCCATTGCAAAAAAAGTAAAAAGTTTATATTAATCGTTGGTACAATAATGAGGGTTTACCATTTACAGAAATATTTCAGTTTTTAGGCGCTACGAGCAATGATCATAATAATCCTACATGTACAAGTTTGTACTGTATGCATGTAGCGTCCAAATTGGACTTTTCCACCTACAGGTAACTCTTAAGTATAAACATGTGCACAAAAAAAATAATAATTAATATGGTTTAGTATTTAGTACCAGGTATACGTGGCTAAGTTTAATATATAAGTATTTTTCAAACAATGTTAATAGATAAAATTGGTTTTAAATTGAAACGATATGTTTTTTAATTCTAAATACGTAAAAAATTATTGGTGAATTCGAAGTGATTATTAAATTATGCATTTCTCTTAAAATAATCCAAAAATTAATGTACAGTTCTAAAAAACTCGACGTCCAGTTTTATTATTATAATCGACCAGTGCCATTATGGTTGAATTTGATTGAAGTTACCCCTCGATATAACAAGAATTCGTTAATCGATATAATCAATTTGGTAATTTCACCTAGCTAGTCGATTACCTGGTATAGTTGTTAAGTTAGTTAACACATGCATTTAGTTTCAAGAGATAGTTCGGCCTGCCGATTTCTCTAATCACTGGTATCTTTCAAGGATATTGTCATGGATTGTAACTACTAGAGCCTACAAACCTGACAAGGCAATTGAATTAAAAAGTTGAAATGTGATTTATTCAATTTTGAGATTGAGAGCACAAGAACTCACAGAATTTACCCGATACTTAAGATATGTATAAAAACTGTATATATATCCTACTAATATTATATTGTATATAGGCCATGATACTGTTACCTTTGGCTTTTTCTGGACGATTTTATTATTTTTATACCATTCAGGTATATATGTAATAACAGCTCCTCATTATTGCATGCCTCAAGATCAAAATTTTCTTTAAATAAGATCGGACATCAAAGTGATACTTTTGAATCAAAAGCTAAAAATTATCTGGCAATTCGTTAACGTTTGAGAAAAGATGGTGCATAGATACATTTAAAATCAATATCAATTGATTAAAAATTCTAGAACTAGCTTGCTGTATCACGCTACTTAATTACCTGGTGTAGTTTAAATTGGTTGACTAGGTAGCAATTGATAATTCTCGTGCACAGCCTTTGTCAGGATGAAAAATTAAATTTAAAATTTGATCAAAATTCAGCTGAATATCATAGAAATCTTACATAGCACCAATTCAGTTTCTTGCATTTTTAGATTTTTAGTATCAGAAATTCAGATATCACTTTTATGATATATTAGCAGTAGCAATTAACATAAAATTATCATTAAGATAAGGCTGCCTAGGGTATGTTAATAGACGCTATTAGTGGTAAGCGGTGAAGCTTTTGTATACGCAACTGTAAAATTGAATTTGGAATGATGACGGTATGTCAAAATATAACTGAGGATAAGCAAAAATTCTGTGTTACATGCAATGTTATTACGTTTAAACATGCCATGCCTGAACCTGATGTATCATCCATAATTGATGTATTCAATACTGTATATATATATATAATTTGAATGTACTTGTACAAGAAGATGGGGTAATTAAAAGAAAGATACAAAGTTGTAATAGTAATAGTCTGGTATTGTAGTCTGTGGCCTTGCTGTCACTTTAAGTCTAAGTAGAGGCTACCGGTACCAGGTATTTTACGCTGTATCTGCATCTATCACTCATCGCTGATCGATCGAGATATATAACCTAGATCTAGACCGATCCTTTATATATAATAGATCTAGATTTCAATGGTATTAGATCCATAGCAATTGGTACAAAGATTAGCGCTTGAAAAATCAATCGGCATGTCAATTTCAAACCCCATTTAATTCAGAATGGAGATTTGAATGTTGAAATACCGGTATTTATTGGGTATTCGAAACAGGTCTAGGTTGCAGTAATTAATCTGTTAAAAGAACAATCGACTGGTCTTAAAATTGGTAACATTATCGGAAAAAAAAATCATGGGCTAGAGGCTCTAGACTGCAACCAAAAAAAAAAACTACCTCTACCCGGTAAGCCTGGGAGGTATGGTACTCAATGGTGGAGGTGCATATGATGAATCAGAAGACATTTTGTGGATGGCGTGCCCACTAAGTACTACAGTAGTTTATTTTAAAGTTACCAGCCTACTAAGAGAAAAAAAAACCATAATAATAGGAATTAAGTACTACTAACAGTTGTTGTTTCACATTTGAGATGCATGCTCATGATTTTTTTCTAAGAAGGTGCAAGCTTTTTTTTATTCCCATTATAAGCGTGCGCGAGGAGTACTAGCTTTGTAACAATGTACCAAACTCAAACTTCTACAAATTACCACTACAGGTTACAATAATACAGTGTGTGATTTTTTATTTTCCTGTGCACAAAGGTTATACACGTTGTAGTTGTTATCAATGTCAAATAATAGAAAAAGAGTCACTTATGTCTAGGCTCTAAATTTTGTATTATGCATTAGTTATGGTATATACAATTTTAACCAGGATAAACGACCTATTCTAGTTTATCCATAAATTTTATTTCACGTATAGCATAGAGTGTGAAGATAATACATTGAAATTTTTTTTTTCTAATTGGTTATTTTCCATCGGGTTAACGGCGATGGCATGTACTATTAACTTTGGCATGGGAAAGAGTACCAAAAAAAAAAAAAAAAAACTTAAAAAAATTTTCACCTCAAATCTAAAACTCAAATCTTAAACTTTTCATACTGCTCATATCACAAGCACCGGCCGGTCCTAAGCGTGAATGATAACTTAAATAAGCCTAAAAAAAAAAATACCGGCTGTACCAGTACCGCAATTTTTTTTTAATCAGCTTAAAAAGATTGATAGACATTATATAATGCGTGGTGATTGGCACCAGACACTGCTGAAAAATTCAATTTCCTCATTCAGCCAATACATTCCGAGATTGTGTATCAAAGGTCATCATTAAAAAAAAAAAAAAAAAAAAATCCATTATCTGGTATGCTTTACTGCAGTAACTATATCTTGACAATTTTAATCTATCTATATATACTTTCCATCATTCATTTACAGCTTACAACTATGAGAGATTTATTTATCAGATGGGATGATTTACAGCATAAAATGGATTAATCTTATCACTAAATACCGTTCCTGAATAACTAATAAAAACTACTCATTACAGTAACCATTTTTAGTTTGAAAGTACCAAAAAATAACAACTTAAAACAAAAAAATGACAAACCCAGAGCATTTTGAATTATAAATCAAAAAAAAATGTGGAAAGGCGTTTCTTTTTTGTTTCTTTCTTGTTTGTAGTGGTGTAGAACATAAGACAAATTTTTGCTTTTCTAGATTTTATTCGAATATTATTAGGTAATGTGAAAAAGAAAAGTCTTTCAAGAGGGGAAATCCAAACTTCAAGAAGTTTGAACTAAAAAGTTAATGTAACAAATAAATAATGAATATATTTTAAAAAAAAATAATCTCTATCATTTATAATAAATTATTGGTACCCCCTTTCTATAAAACCATAAACACCCCTTTAATTTTTAACATTTATTGTTAATCAGGTATATTATAAATATACAAAGGACGTAGTACTAATGTACTAATGTCAACTCCATAATTGATTATAAGTTAAATCGATTTATAGATATTACATAAAGTCTTTTTTTTTATGATCTAGGGCTAATATAATCAGAAAATTTTCATTCAGCCGTGCTATATCAAAAAGTTACCACTAAAAAAAGCATTTTCAATCTACTAGTAATATTCATAAATTGCATTGTGATTATTAAATTTTTTAAAAACTATTTTTTGTGGGCTTTTTGAAAAAAAAAAAAAACAACATTATTCTAAAAATTAAAAAAAGAAATATATCATAACATAGAGCCTTATGATATAGATTACGATTCATTGTGTTTGTTTGTATACACGTATTACTTATGCAACCTAACAAAATGCACTAATCCCATAACAGATATTTTAATATCATTCAATGTCTAAATTTTTTTTTTAACAATTGGCATAGATACAGTAGTTAAGTTTTGAAAAGTAGATTTTCAAATCGTGTAATAATCTGAGAATATTCAGAAAAATCAAAATATGCATGATTACAATTCACAGATTGGTTTCTAAGTATCGGAAAAAAAAAAAATTCAGCATTTTTTTTTAACACATATTTTTAATTCTAGCACCCACTTTACCCACCCAAACAGAAAAAAAAAATTTATAAAACCCTTTTTTTTTTTTTCTGATTTCTCTTTTAAAAAAGAAAAATGTCTTTTCTTTCATTACTCATGATATAATTTTTGCTTCTTTTTTTTTCATTCTTATTTAAACTATCTGAATTCCTTTGAATTCAGTTTCAACGTTTTCTCCATTTTTTTTTTTTTTGTTTGTACATTTTCGTTTTTTTCTTTTTAGATTATGAAATAATCATTCATTCATTTATTCACTTTCGACACTTACTAACTAATCAGCTTATAACTAACTAACTAATAACCAACTAACTACTAACCAGCAAACTAATTACTAATAAAACACGAAAAGAATATCCAAATAAATAACCGTAACGACTAACTCCTAATTGATATACGAATTTCAAATTGATCATTCCAACAGTTTTCCATATATTATTAAAGACAGTAAGACTAAGCATCAGTTCAATTAATTTCTTTTCTATTATATAAAAGAAAAAAAAAAAGTATAAACTTTAAATGATCTTGACTATCGGTACTTAGGAAACTCTAATATTGTCTAAAAATTATCATCATTATTATTGAAATATACCAAATACAAACATTCTTTTACCAATAAACAAAAAATTATATTAACCTTTTGAACTAAAATCACCAACCTTGTATTCAATTCAACCACAAGTACTAACCAAAAAAAAAAAATTATCAAAATGGGGTTTTCAAAACTTCCCATTGAACTTCAACGAATGATATGGATTTATTTAGATGATTTAACTAACACATGGGCTGAAAAAGTAGACTATTTTCTAGTAAATATGCAATGGTTTGAAGAATTAGTTATGATATGTTTTTCAAATCCATTATCATGTCCTTTTGCTCATAAACAATTATTATCAGCATGGGTGAAAGGTAAAATTACCACCAGAAGATATAACAATATTTATTGTAAAACAAGTAAAACAATTATTCTATCTAATGGTGATCATTCAGAATGGGAACAACTAGCATTATTAGAAGCATCAAAAGCAGGTATAGAATATAGTAATTTAGAAAGATTACTTGGACCAGCAGATTATTTATTTGAAATTATAGAACATTTAATACAACCAAAACTAAAATTTATAGAATTAGATCGAACAAAATATGATGATTTGGTTGATATGGATTTAAATTATGATTTAATTAAAGGATTAGAAACTATTTATGGTAAATGTCATCCATCGTTAAAAATTAAAATATTATTGCATTCAAAAAATTATGAAAAATTTTTTATATCATTAAGTAAATTACCAATTATATCATTATCAATTCAAGAATCAGAAAAAATTAATCCAATTAATTTATTTGAAAGTTTAATTTATTTACCATTTATTACTAATTTACAAATTGATGGGATTTTATTTAATGAAATTTTGCATAATAAACCAACAGTATTAACTCAATTAAAAAGATTAAAAGGTTTTAAAGTTATTGTGAATAAAAATTCATTAATTTTTGGTAGACTAATATCAAAAATGAATAATTTAGAATCATTAACAATAGAAACTGATCATCTTAATGCATTAATAACTTTAGTTGATTCAATGGTTATTAACACTACTAATATGAATAATGAAATTAATGACCGAAAATATTTATTAACAATAGAAAAAAAAATAAGTTTAAAAAGTTTAGAATTAAATTTAACCAATGTAAATGGATCAGGATATATAGAAAGTTATCAAAAATTAACTGATAATTTTTGTGAAAATATTGAAAGATTAATTATTAGAAGAAATATCAATGCTCAAGGAGAAAAATTATCAGAAGAAGCTGCAATTTCATTATTTAAACCATTTAAAAAATTAAAAATTTTAAGTTTTTTAAGTTCTTATACTTATAATTTACCTATAAATAGGTTTTTGGAAATTTTTAAATGTTGTCCAAAATTACAATATTGGCATACACATTATATTGAAATTTCATTGGAATCTTTAAAAGAATTTGAAGAACAGAGTTGTAGTAGTGATGATGAAATTGCTAGTCATCATAGTAGTTCATCATCCCATAATTCATCTTTTGATTCAACAAGTTCATCATCTTCAACAGCAGCCAAGTTTTTTTTTGAAAATTTGATTGAACTTGAAGGTGTTAATGGAGTCTTTTTTTCAGAATTTAATAATTCTATTGAAGAACGACAAAAATTTCCATGTTTTATTGAATTTGTTATGAAAAATGCTCCAAGATTAAGACGAGGCCGAATTTATTGTGCTCATTGTGGAGATGAATGGAGTAAAGAAACTCCAAGTTATGATATAAATTTACCTGAATAGATTATATATATTATTTATTATTATTATGATTATTATTATTATCAAATCCCGAAATTTTCTCCATTTAATTAAATGTAGATTATTATTATTGTTATTGTATTATTATTATCAATACGACCTTTCACTCAAGCAGTGCTCCATTCTTAAACCCTGGGGTAAGTCAAACCTTTTTGATGGATTCTATTATTATTAAAGGCTATAGAATATTGAGGATTATAGGTCTTGCATTTCGTTGAACAAATTGGGATCAAAAAAAGATCAAAAAGAAAGAAGAAAAAAAAAAAAGTGCCTCCGATCCTCCGATCCATATTTAAGCTAGACTAATTTATTCAAGCAGGCCTAAGGCAGGCCTAAGCCTGTTTTTATAAACAAATGTCAAAAAATGATAAAGAAAAAAAAAAAAATCCAAACTATCACATTCATCTTTATATGTCTTTAAAAGCATTGATAGTTGCTCCATTGCTGCATCTTTCTTTTTTTTTTTTTAACACTAAAACCACTACCACCATCACTACCAACCATTCTAACCCTTATATATACCATAAAGTATATATAGAACCAACAATTCTCTATCAGTAACATCTAGCTAGAAAAAAAATTCAAACAATAAAATGACAAAAAAAGTAAATGGCTCCACAAAAGCTAAACTAAATGGTTCAACCACAACAAAACTAAATGGTTCAACAACGACAAAACTAAATGGTTCAACAACGACAAATAGTATGAATGGTAAACACCATCCCAATCGAAATCCAATATCACAACAAACTCGACTTGAATCAATACAACAATGGATATCTAGACAATATACAGATTTCATAACAATGTTATGTATGTTATCTTTAGTTTTATCAATACCTGGTTATGCATGTTTGTTTCTTTTATGCTGTGCATTCCCACCATTTTGGCCATTAATAATTGGTTATGTTATTTATATTTATTTTGATCAAAGTTCAGAAAATGGAGCAGTTGCTAATAGATATTCTCCATGGTATCGATCAAGTAATATCTGGAAAAATTTTGCAAATTATTTCCCAATTACTTTACATAAAACTGTTGATTTAGAACCAACATGGGTTTTGAATACAGATGATACCAATAATACTAACAACAACAATAATTCTGATAATAATCCTGAATTATCAGATGAGGAAGATTTAATAAATCATGATCCTAATGATAGTCAAGAAACAAGTCAATTTTGGAAATTTATATTTTGGTGGTATTATTATGGATTAAAAAAATTTTTACCAGTAAATCATCAACAAAATATGAAACCAACTGGTAGAAAATATATTTTTGGATTTCATCCTCATGGAATTATTTCAATGGGGGCAATTGGAGCAATTGCAACAGAAGGTGCAGGATGGAGTGAAAAATTCCCTGGTATTCCTGTAAGTGTATTAACATTAGCAAATCAATTTATTATGCCATTTTATAGAGAAATGTTAATGAGTCTTGGTATGGCATCAGTTTCAAGACATAATTGTGAAGCATTATTAAGTAAAAATCAATCAATTTGTATTATAGTTGGAGGAGCACAAGAATCATTATTTGCAAGACCTGGTCAATTAGATTTAGTTTTGAATAAAAGAAAAGGTTTTATAAAATTAGCCTTACAAACATCAGGTAATGTATCATTAGTACCTGTATTAGCATTTGGAGAAAATGATATTTATGAACAAGTTGACAATCAACAAGGATCATTATTATTTAAATTACAACAATTATGTAAAAATGCTTTAGGTTTCACATTACCATTATTACATGCAAGGGGTGTCTTTAATTATGATGTTGGAATTATGCCTTATAGAAGACCAATTGATGTAGTAGTTGGTGAACCTATTATTGTTGTTGAATATCAACCTCAACCAAATCCTGAAACAGTTGAAAAATACCATTCTTTATATGTTAATCAATTAAAGAAAATTTATGATAAAAATAAAATGAAATTTGCTAGAGAATATAATGGTAAGAAAGCCGAATTACGAATTATTGAATAGGTGCATTATCATTATTAGTACTATTAATATTATTAATATGTGTAGGATCTATAAATATGTATATTAATTTTTTTTTTTTCAATAGAATTTATTCTTCATCAGATTCTATAATTTCTTCTTCATCTTCTTCTTCATCATCTTCATCATCGTCATCATCTTCCTCATCATCATCTTCTTCATCTTCATCACTTAATTCTTTAACTACAACTTCATAACCACGTTTTTCAAATAATTGTTTTAATGATGATACCATTGATGGATGACATGCAACAAATACTGTACTTGTTTCACTTTTAAATAATGGTACAAAATATTTTTCACAAGCTTGTTTAATTTCATCTTTTGTAACTAATCTTAATCTTTGCATAAATTTTTGATTATGACCAGGTTCTAATTCCATTAAAACACTATCAACATATTTAACACCAGCAGCATTTTTTGCATTAGATTCTCTATTAGCCAATTGATTAACTAATGAACTAACTGCACCTTCTATTGATTTTTCATCAATTTCAATTGTACCATTTGCAACTTTTGTAACTAAATCACTACAAACTTCCATTGCTTGTGCAGCATCACTACCTCTATAAATATCCAAAACTAATTGACCTAATTCTTCATTTCTTTGAAATGCTGCACCATATGCTAATCCAGTACCTCTAACTCCTTTCCATAATGGTCCTTCAACTGCTGAAAAAAATTCACAACATAATGCTAAAGCAGGAATATCTGGATGTTTATAATCAGTTGGTCCTTTACCAATCAATGCAAAATATGATGATTCAGTTGCTGGCATACTTGTAATTGTTGCTTTTTTATTTAAATTTTTACCTTGTTCACTTCTAACATTAAAAGATCTTGGTAATGGTTTTAATTCTGATTTACCAGGTTTTAAATATTTCATCCATGGTTTAATTGGATGATCAATTTTTAATAAATCACCATGAACAAAAATTCTCATATTATTAACATTAAATAATTGTTTTCTTGCTTTTTCTAATTGATCTTTAATAAAAATAAAATCATCATCTTCAATTTGTTCCAAAATTTTATTAATAAATGGTTCAGTAATAATAGAATCTCTACCCATTTTAAAAGATCGTTTTTCAAAATGAGCACTTGTAATTGAACTACTTAAAACAGTCATACCATCTCGTTTAGTTTCTGCTAATAAACTCATATGTTTTTCTAAAATAATCATAATTCGTTCTTTATCAAAAATAGTATCAAACATTGCTCTTTTAATCCATTCAATTGCTTTTTCATAATTTTCAACTTTACTTCTAACTTGAATTGTAAAAACTTCTTCAAAATTATGTCCACCACTAATACTATTTTCTAATGTATCAGTTTTAACTTGTCTAACAACTTGATCATGACTTAAAATTTCATTATTAATTTTCATTGGCATTGAAAATAATTCTCTAAAAATAACTTCTAAATATGGTAATAAATTTTCATCAACTTCATGAGTTGAAAACATAACTTGACTGCTAATAAATTGACTTTTATAACTTTCAAAATGCATACTTAAATTACAATTTTCATCCTTATCTTTTAAAACATGTTTTTCAACTTCACTATTATTTTTATTATTAAAATCAACACTTTGAGTATTAATAAATTTAATTCTACTTGGATCTGGACTTTTGAAAGAATCCAAAACATCTTGAGGAATTGGTTTATTATTATTATCATTTGCTTTTTCTAATCTTTCACCTAATTTTTTTAATCCTTCTTCACCATATTTATTTTTATAATTAGTTAATCTTTCTTCTTTTTCTTTACCTAATTTTTCATATAATTTTGCTGATGGTTTACCTAAAACACAAATTGCATTATTATCAATAAAATATTTTTTTAAAGTTTCAATCCATTGATCCTTTGACCAATTTGCTAAAACATCAAATTCCCATAAAGTTTTTGCCCATTTTTCTAAATCAGTACTTAAATCACCATAAATTGCTGTTGTAATTGTTAAATCAATTAAAGATTGTGGATCTTGTTCATTTCTTGAAATATATTTTTCTTTATATCTTGATAAAATTTCTTTTAAAAAATCAAAATCAAATTTATTATCATTAATTTGTTCATTAATAACTTGTTTAACTTTTGGTAATAATTTTTTTAATTTTTTTGTTTCAATACCACTGAAAAAAAAATTCATTTGAGTATTTTTAAAATCACTTGTATAAAAAAATAAATCACCAGCAATAGCATCATTAACTTCAACTAATGCTAAATTTAATTTACCAACACCTTCTCTTGCTAAATAATTTCCTAAAATATCAACTGCTGTTGACATTACAACATCTTCAGAATCTGGACCCATAAATGCAATTTCGGCTTCTGCCATTGATTCATCAACTTCTGGAAATTCAATCATTTCAACAATTTCTTTTTGTGGTGGAGGATCTCTTGGTGTATCAACAAATGGTCTATGAGTTGATTTTTCATAATCTTTAATATTATCATCAAATTCTGTCATTACTTTTTCTAATTCTTCTGGTTCAACATCACCAGCAACAACAACACATAAATTATCTGGTTTATATCTTAATTTATGAAAATCTCGAATTTGATCATTTGTTAAAACTCTTAATGCTTTCATTAATCCACCAGTTTCACTTGAAAATGGACTTTTTTCACCATACATTAATTGTCTTATCTTTAAACTAATTAAACAATCTGCTTGATTTTCAACACCTTGAATTTCTGAAAATACAACACCTTTTTCTTCAGCATTTTCATCAATATGATAAACTTCTGTTAAACAAGCATCATCACTTAAAGTTGGATATAATACATGATCTAAATAAACTGGTAATAAAGTTTTGAAACCATCCCATCCTGCACTTGTTAATGTATAAACAGTTTGATCTGTATCAGTCCAAGCATTTGTAACACTCATCATTTGATTACCAATTGTATCTAATAAACCTTTATAAGGATATTTTTCACTACCCATAAAAACTAAATGTTCTAAAGTATGTGGACAACCTGAATCATCATCAATTTCGGATGCAACTGTAAAATACCCATTAACCATAGGGGTTTGTTTTTTAATTAATACAACTTGTAAACCAGTTCGAGGTGATTTCCAGTTTACAACTCGACTATCACTATATTCAGTGACAAAGTCGACTTTTTTTTCTAATACCATTGAACTTTAATTTTTTTTTTAATTAAGAATTTGGAATTTATTAACTTGTAAAATGTTGTAAAAATTAAAAAAAAAAATTTAAAAAGTTGATGTGAGAAAAAAATCTTTTTTTAAATTCCCATTTAGAAAAAAAAAAAAAAAAAAAAAAAAAAAGGGGGTAGATCATAAAAATATTAAAAACTGTACTTTCATTCACTTGTCAAAAAGTTCTGGACCGAAAAATACACACACACAGTGTGTTTCTTCTTTTCTCTAAAAATAAATTATGGCATAGAAAATATTATTATCATATTAACCCTCTGCATAGAAGCATAAACAATCAGTGGTAAGCATGTAAACACAATGAAAGTTTTTATGGGCCAAATTTTTTTGGGGGTAACCTACATTGTTACAACAACAGTAGATAAAGAAGATATTATATCGATCAAGTTGGTCCAGATATTTCCATACCATGAGAATTTTCTTTACAAAAGTTGTATATTGCTTGGAACAATGCACATTAGTAGTTAATACAGTAAGCCGAATATAGTGATATTTATTTTTGAAAATAGGATGAACACCTGAGTGGCTTCCTTCATTCATTGGGCTTTCAATTAGATGCCTGATAGATTTTTATTCATACTTTGCTATAGGTCGACTGTCATTATTTATGAGGAATGCACCTTTATCGTCACGTTGGATATTATTAGTATCCATGATGAATCTAAGTTATTTGAAATTTCTATTCAAAAAATTCTATGAATGGCAATAATGTTGAAATCTCGTGGGGTTATTTTTATTTATGGCAAGTATAAGTTGTACAACATCCAACGCAACCAACCCAAAAGGAATAAATGTGTGTAACATCTGAGTTATTGACCTTTGAAGAAGTAAAATAATGAGGACATGTACAACTTATTTTTTAAAGTTATAAACGCATCACACCCTATTGGTAGATTTACAGAACCACCACACAAGAAATTACCTGTTTTTCAACCTTATCTCATTTTTTCAAAAGTATTTTTTTTTTGCTTACCACCTGGTAGAATATATATTGGTTCGCTTTACTTTAATTCAATCTGGATGATAACTTGTGATAAGCTTCTTAGAATTAGCAAGAATAAACACAAATCATTCTACAATTAGTTATACTTAAACAAGCTTATTAGTTCATAGCTAGGGCCACACATGTACTGTAGTAAAGATCTTCACGTTCGTTCGATCTAAACAAAATCTGAAGATCAGAAATTAAATCTCCACGATCTCGTTTCAGATTCACACAGACTAAAAAATATCGGCTTACAAATTTAAACCACAGCTTAAACTCAAATTCTAAGCAGCTACTGTAAACATCGGATGTACAATTGCACAAGTACAAGTAATAATAATAATAAAAACTAAACATATTACCTGGGACAGCTTTCAACCAGTGGTTAACTACTGTATGTTCAAACTGAGTTCAACTAATTACATGTATATATTGTAACCATTTAGATTAAAAATCTGTATGGTAACAGTATTGTGTATTACTTAGGCTTTCTTACCACTAAATTAAATTCTTTAAGGTTTTTAGCCGTTAAAGACGATACACTCAAAAATCAAAACAAGTGGTAAAGCGATAATTTTGCTTGTGCAAATGCGGCTGAATGATTAAGCGAAAATAAACTTAAAAGCATATGACTGTAAATTTAATTTGAACAAATCTATGTCAAGTTGAATCTAGTCCTCAGAAGTAGTAGTAGTATTGATTACTGTGTACTATTAATATTTATTGTTATTTTTTTTTTTTTCATTTTAAGGCATCTATCAGCTACGAACTAATGATCAAAGCCTTCTATGTAAATCTTAATATATTAAATATGATATTAAATTGTAAGAAGTGGGTTAATGGCAATAAAATGATGGTCATTAATTGGTGCACCACGTGTGAGGTTTGACCATGATATACAGCTAGTCTAATGAGTGTATTTAATATCCAGATATATATAATATGAGCAGGGCTTATGTCGAAAGCCGCCTTAGTTGAGCCACATACAACATACAAATCAATTGTTATTGCAGGGGATAGGCTATAGCTACTGTAAAACTGTGGCCTATCATTGATTGGAATTCGTTATTTTATAATATATAGGTTCTGTTATGCTATCCATAGAGCATCTAGACAACTAGTTTAAATTATTATATCCTGCAGTGATACCGAATCAACCTCAGCATACTATCGTAAAGTTAAAATATATAACTCTAGGCTTAAATTTTTGTTTAAATACGTACTATTTTATTATTTTAAACCAATTTTGATTTATTTACAATAAGTCAGTTACAACTGTACTGTACCTAGATATCCCTGAAGAGCCTTAAATTTTATTGAACTTATAAATTTTGTTTTCTTGTGTGTATGTTGACCCAGGGATACTAAACACTAGGTACCTGACAACTCATAACTTTAAATTTATCACCCAGGAACATTCAAAACCAATACAGTGTAATTAATTACATGTATAATATATGGTTACCGATCTAATTAAGTTTTGTGCATATATTTCTGCAGCTAACCGAGACCAAATCTCCTGTTTTGCTGTTTCAAGTTCTAGTTTTTAAGCTATTAAATACAATAATACTTATTTAAATATTATTATAAGTTAATCAATTTGTGAAATAAATCTTATACAATAATTGTAGCGAATTCCCTATATGATATCGGGCATTTATTATTGCAGGTGGTCTACAATAAAAGAATATTGCTTCCCATATATCCGATATCATATATAGCTCAGTAGACATTTTAATTAATTAAATTATAGATTGGGAATACCAGGTACATCTGTCAATTAATTTAAAGAAGTATACGAAGAGCAATTGGAAAAATAAATATCTATATATATCTATAGACTATCATTTAAGTATACAATGATAAATAAAC
Organism: Blastobotrys capitulatus; assembly: GCA_030564325.1. NCBI lineage: Eukaryota > Fungi > Ascomycota > Dipodascomycetes > Dipodascales > Trichomonascaceae > Blastobotrys > Blastobotrys capitulatus. Next base: position 50,698 of record JAJLUL010000087.1, on the reverse strand, counting down.
AATAGAATATATTCGGATACAGGGTCCTAGGTTTTAACCGACGCTACAGTGTACTGGAAATCTGTACATATATACATGTATGTCCTGAGTAATAACAATAGCACCTAGGCTGGTCTTTACAATAAAATATTATAACCTTTGGCATACGCAGGTCACTATGTAAAATTTGAAGCATTGAGTACCAGGTGGTATTGACAATTCTCTAGACAGATGTCGATGTCGACAACTACAAGCTGTCAAAGCTGTACGTAGAATATCATTTTCCCAATAGATTATTAAGCATGAAATTTTATACCCAGAGTTTCCATTATTTTGCAAAGCCAGCTAAGTTTAGTTTTAAAGCATCATTATGCAAACTCAATATGCTAGTAGGACTTAGTCGTTTTTTTGGTATCTATGCACCAAGCTCAAAAAACACTTTCAAACATAATTATACTTTATTATTCTGCTGATGATACAAAATTTTCATCCAAATTTTCAGAATCTTACCTAAATAGCCGTCATGGCCATACTACCACCTCTTGATAATACTCTGTGTGTTACTCTGTGTGGGGATTAAAAAAACGCGTTGATATTTTAATATCACCAACTTTTTTTCACCTGCACTTGAAAAATATATATCGGCGAGTAACAAAAAAAATCAATTAGACAATTTTTTTTTTCACCACCACAAAAAAAAAAAACGAAAAAGTAACAAAAAAAAAAATGGAGAATCAACCATTAGATGAAGTTCAATGGAGATCACCTGAATGGATTCAAATGTTTGGATTACGTACAGATAATGTACTAGATTATTTTGCATTATCACCATTCTGGGATCGTACAGCTAATAATCAAGTTTTAAAAATGCAAACACAATTTTCTGAACAACAACAACAACAACCTGGAATGATTAAACCAGATATTCATGAACAATTAAAAAATATGCAAGGTACAGAATTTGTAGTATATTTAGCAAATGAGCCGAATTTATGGATTATAAGAAAACAAGATCGATTATCACCCACAGAAGTTAGATTATTAGCAACTTATTTTGTAATTGGTGAAAATATTTATATGGCACCAAGTATTTATTCAATTATTAGTTCGAGATTATTAAGTACAACATTATCATTAAGAGAAGCATTAAATAATGCTGTTTCATTACCAAGTTATTCACCATCTCAAGGTTATTCATATGTTACAGATAATCAACAATTATCATTAGATCAAACAAATAATACTAATACTAATCCTACAACAGCTAACAAAAGACCAATAAATGCATTAAAATCTGCTACTAATACTCCAATGACTACAGCAGGACAGACACCAGCATCAAGTAGTGGTAGTGGTAATTCACAATCAGGTACTAATATGGGTTTAGTTGATGAACAACAAAATGTTAAAAATATGGAACAAGCATTAATAATTGCAAATGCTAATACATCAAAATATTTAGATATTGATAATGATAGTAATTTAGAAATTCCACATTCAAGAGTTGGTACTCCATCAATTGTAACTCCACAAACTGGTGTATCTACACCAATGAAGAAAAAAACTTAATTTATTTATTTTATATATATAGAACTATTTTTAGTAAAACTACAAATTTTAGAAACAAACAAAAAAACTATTTTTTTAATAAACTACAAATTTTTAGAAACAAAAAAAAAAACATTTCAATAGAAAAAATTGATTACCCGTTGAGGGATTTTTGATCATTAAATTAAATATAAATAAAATATACAAACATTAAATAAAAAAAAATAATAAATACATTTTGTTGAAAACGTAAAATTCGTTATATAAATAAATCATCATATGTTGAAATAAATAATTCAAAATATGCCATAAAAAAGTTAATAATAAAATTAAGCTAATTCTTTTCTAGCTCGTTTAGCAGCAGCAACCATGTTTCTTAATTGTTCAAAACATTCATCACCTCTAGTCTTTAAACCACAATCTGGAGAAATATACAAGTTTTCTTTTGGATAAGCAGTTAAAGTATTCTTAATCTTTTCAAACATTTCATCAGAAGTTGGAACTCGTGGTGAATGAATATCAAAGACACCAAATGATAAATGATTTGGATAATCAGCAAATTGTTTAATATAAGAAACATCATCTTTCTTGGAGAATTCAATAGTAACAACATCAGCATCCAAAGCTTTAATGTGGTTAGCATCCAAATCAGAATAACAGAAATGAGAATGGATTTGAGTAGCATCTTCAACACCTGAAGTAGCTAATCTGAAAGATTCTGGAGCCCATTGAACATAAGCTTCTCGTTCAGCACCAGCTCTTAATGGTAAACCTTCTCGAATAGCTGGTTCATCAACTTGAATAACATAAACACCAGCAGCTTCCAAATCATTAACTTCATCTCGTAAAGCTAAAGCTAATTGTTGACATTGTTCTTTATCAGACAAATCATCTCTTGGGAATGACCATCTTAAAATAGTAACTGGACCAGTCAACATACCTTTACATGGTCGACTAGTAATAGATTGAGCATATTTAGATTCTTTAACAGTCATTGGATTTGGTCTTGAAACATCACCAACAATTACTGGAGGTCGAACATATCTTGAACCAAATGATTGAACCCAACCATTAGTAGTAAATGCAAAACCATTTAATCGTTCACCAAAATATTGAACCATATCATTTCGTTCCGGTTCACCATGAACCAAAACATCCAAATCTAAATCTTCTTGCATCTTAATACATTCATCAATTTGTTGATTAATGAACTTTTCATATTCTTCAGCAGTAATTTCACCTTTAGTGAATTTGTTTCGTTGAACTCGAATTTCTGGAGTTTGAGGGAATGAACCAATAGTAGTAGTTGGGAACATTGGTAAATTGAATCGTTTCTTTTGTTCAGCTAATCGTTCACCAAATGCATTCTTTCGTTTTAAATCAGCTTCAGTAACTTTTGATAATCTATCTTTAACAGCTTGATCATTTCTTCGTTCTGAAGTTTTTCTTGCTTCAATTGATTTAGCATTAGTATCAAATTCAGCTTGAACACTTTCAACACCTGAAGTAGCAGCTTTTGCCAAAACAACAACTTCATCTAATTTTTGAGTAGCAAATGAGAACCAATCTTTAACTTCAGCATCCATTTTCTTTTCATTATTTAAATCAACTGGAGTGTGTAATAATGATGATGAAGTAGCAACAACAATTCTATCACCTAATTTAGCTTTAGCAGCTTCAATAATTTTATAAGCAGCTGAATAATCAGTCTTCCAAATATTTCTACCAGAAACAACACCTAAAGATAAAGTTTTATCTGAACCAGCTAATTCAATAGCAGCATCTAATTGAGCTGGACATCTGGTTAAATCAAAGTGGAAACCAGCAACTGGTAAACCTTTAATAGCATCCAAATTTGGTCTAACATCACCAAAATAAGTAGTTAAAACAATTTCCAAACCTGAAACTTGTGATAATTGTTCAAATGCAACTTTATATGCACTCTTAACATTTTCTGGTAAATCCAAAACTAAAACTGGTTCATCAATTTGAACAGATTTAGCACCAGCTTCCTTTAATTTGTTTAATAATTCAACATAAACTGGTAATAATTTTTCCAATAATGAAATTGGTTCTAAACCTTCTGAATCTCGATCAGCTTTACCTAAATACAAATAAGAAACTGGACCAACAATAACTGGTCGGGTTTCAATACCTAATTCTTTTGCTTCCAAATATTCATCAACTGGTTTTGAACCATTTAATTTGAATTGAGTTGAATTTGATAAAGTTGGTCTAACATAATGATAATTAGAATCAAACCATTTAACCATTTCTAATGCTGGAACATCAACATTATCTTTTTGTAAACCTCTACCCATAGCAAATAAAGTATCAATTGGAGCCAAGTTATATTTAGCATATCGTTCTGGAATAACATTGAATAATAAACTTAAATCCAAAACTTGATCATAGAATGAGAAATCATTTGATGCAATAATATCAACACCAGCTTGTTGTTGTAATTTCCAATTAGCAGTTCGTAATTCTTTACCAACTTTGAATAATTCTTCAACAGTAGTCTTACCTTTCCAGTAAGCTTCAGTGATTTTCTTTAATTCTCGATTTGGACCAATTCTTGGGAAACCCAAAACACTTGATTGAACCATTTTTATTTATGTTTATTTGTTAATAATGTTTTGTGATGAAGAAAAAAGGAAAAAAAAAAATTTAGAGGGAGGAGAGGAATTTGCTGTCCTTTTATAATATTTTTTTTTTTTTCTTTTGTGAAATTTCACTTTTTATTATTTATTTACTTAAAATAGTGAAAAAAGGGGCTTGAAAAATTTCACTCTCTCAACAAATCCCCAATCGCACGTGATTTTCTTTTTTTTTTGAATTTATTATTCAATATATTAAATGCTGTTGAATGAATGAAATTGGTTCATGATGAGTGTGCGGCATTTCTTCATCACTGGAAAAAAAAAAATCATCTCATAATACATGTAGTAGGGGAAAAAAAATCAGTCATAATCGTAATCGTCGTAATCATTTACAGTAACAAAAATGATTTAGCGCTGCAAGATTAGCTTTGATTAGGAGTATTATTATCTTACTCTAAATGGTGGCGCGCATTTTGGTGAATTTTTGAAAGATTTAAAGCGGCTTGATTGGCTGAACAGCTTGAAGTGGACTGACTCGGCCCTTTTAATCCGTGCTGTGGCTTGTAATAAGCCCTTAGTAATGCTTAAAGGTGGAAATTGCAACCCCGCCTTGATCCAGCTTTTTATGGCTTGAATTCTTTTTTATCTGTGAATAATACCGCTAATCATGAAAAAAAAAACTGGGGACCGATAACGTTTCAAGAATTATGATTTGCCCAACCGATATCGGTGTATCAATAATCTGTTTTCTTTTATCTATTGTCTCTAATTAAAGCACAGTTGTTTTTTTACACAGGGCAGAAAGGTTGAGACAAATTAGTCACGCTTGAGAGGTTACACTATGAATTTTTTTGTACATTGGATATAATTGGTACAATACCTATGTGATAAGCACGTAATTGAATCTGGTTTTGTTGAATTTTTCAATCCAATTTAGAATACAATTTGAGATTTCATATTCATATGTTAATAAATGTTCAAATAAGGTACGTGATAGCGATGCTCTGTTATTGCATTGATCCATCCGAATATCATTGATGATTATAAACTTAGTTTTAATGTCAAATTGAACCAGTACAGTATATATCATCAATTGCATGCTGAGTCGGATATTCTACTGGTACCTAGATATCAGATATTTAATGGAAATAGCTAGTTCATTAAAGGTTCAATTGGCTCTGAGGCTGAATATCAATATCAATAGTCTCTACTGCAATGCTACATCTGAGTTATAGTTTATCATTGGAAAAAAGTATTAATAAATGTTTTACTCGGAATAATTATAGTTCACTGTTCTTTGTAGTTTCACGGATTAAAGTCAAGAAAACATAAATTGATTATAAACAAAAAAACAATTTCCAACGTTAGCTATAGTACTACAATATTGATATCATGGCGTCCAATATATATATCTATCATATATTTCACATTCAATGCAAACGTAGCAATTGGTTGATTTCCAAGGGCTATCAATTGCAAGAATAATTATCGCGAATGCTATGAACATATGCTAATAATAATATCAAGTGTTTTATTCCCATCCATAGTACGATATTAAATACATCATGATAACATTTGCTTCTCAACATAATATTTGAGTCCATTAATTGGTAATGCGATATATAGCTGATCATTACATATTTAAGTATTCACATCGTCAATCTCCAGCTCAGTTAAAAATTCATCATGAATTGATCAACTCAAAAATTTAAAGGTTGAAGCCAATTTAACTCTACATTCTACGGTAGTGATTAATGACTAATTGAACCATTTCATTATCATAGTTTAACAGAGTTCGTTTTTTAAAACACTCTTCTAAATTTGGTATAGACTTCAAACCATTGGCTAGACCCAATAGGATACGCTAAGTTGTAATCTGATAATTCGATGATAGAGGTCTTAAAAGTTTTAAGTGGATCTGAAACATTTTTTGACTTGTGGGTGTAATAAGCTTTAATGCAATATTAATTTTTGGTTGAGAAATTTTGAAATACCAGGTACAGAAGAATTTCGCATATGAAAACATTCAAAATTGAAAATCAAGCTCAAAATACCGTTGTATTATATAGTGATACTTAAGCATCATCTATAATCTGATCAGGATAGTAAACTGTTAGTAATATATAGATATGGACGATATGGAGCTCCAAACCAGTAGTGACGATATTTATTATAATTCAGATATATAAACTTTCTTGAAAAGCTTTCATATATTTTCATGAATCGATCGACCTGATCTGTATATATACATGTTATATATATACCACAATAAACGCTACGTATACCATTACTATATGTTATAAATATATGTGTATATATAGTATACTACCATAAACCGTTTTGATAACGATTTTTCAGAGAAAACAGCATGATTTTTGGGCATACGTTCAAATACAGTATACATGTACCAGGTATATAAATAGCGTGTCCGAAATTCACATATCATATCTATCTTATAGAGCATACTTGTTATTAGTTATGGATATATATCAATATCAGAGCTTACAATGTTGTTCTATAGTTGATCTTTATAATATATATCATCTAAGTTCAAATTTATAAACTGGACAAGCTTACATACTTCAACTTAATTATATATATATAAGTCCAGCACTGTACTTCTCAGTATAATCTGATATTATAATAAGAAATACAGCGGGTTAGTCTACCCTTAATATATTGCACATTTATAACTGCCACTTAGGTAATTGGCTATTAAAGATTAATTTCTTATGGCAGATCTCGAGAGCCGTTGAAAATTTAGTAACTACAATACATAGAACGCAGTACTGATTGATAATATTCATGTATATATTATAGCCTGGAGCTGATATAGTAAACATGGATAATACATTATATATAGCTATATATCGATCGGTTTAGGTTATGAGAATTTCTCATTGTACATGTAGTAAATATATACATATATAGAGTGCACAAGTTGTACATGTACTACTGTATATTTCCATTGCTAAAAAAGCCTATATAATTAAGTCGTAATCGTGATCTTTCCGATAGTATCACACGTGTTTCAACCTTCGTACAAGCACGTCAAATCTGATATACCGTTATTAGACAACTTACTACACCAGTATCAGTTAATTAGTATCTGATATATCTGATACCAATGTAGTTCTTCATCTGGGGGATATTAATTGGGATGGAACACAGAGGTTGGGCAATTAAGGATAAAGTTTCCCCCTGAGAAAATGACGTAAAACTTTCGAATTCAGTCCCAAATTAATAAAAATTTGCCAAAATTACTACTTTGGTGATTTAAGCTCATAAACTTTTTTTTCCGATGGACTTAGCTATATAATACTTACCTATTGTTTAACAATATTATAACGGTAGCACCCTACTTTTAAAGCTGTCTTAACCATTCAATTTACAATCTAATATTATATTGATATGATGGATAATACTGACTTTAATGGTTACTAGAAAATAAGAAACTATTTTTGAAATTTGTGCTCAAGTAGGTTTAAAAAAAAAATCCGATAAAGCTCAAGTAGGTTTGAAGAAATTCCGATAACGCTCAAGTAGGTTTAAAATTTGAATTTTCCGATAACTTTGACTATTAATTGTACCCCAATTATATGATATATATTAGCTTAAAAGGTATTGATACTATACATATAGGTAATATACTTGTTTAATTGATTAAAATTTAAATTTTCTATAATTTTGACTATTAATTATACCCCAATATATGATAGATATCAACTTAAAAAGTATCGATACTATAGCTATAGGTATTGTACTTCCTTAATTGACTGTATATGAGCGGACTCTAGTCAATAGAATTAAATTAAACCCAAGCCAGCAGTTAAATGCTGTTTTGAAATTTTCCGATAATTTTAGCTATTGAATACTGAAAGGTATTTGTTCATACTAAAAATTTTATATCTGTAATATGATCCAGATCAATTGAACTTTATATATATCTCGATATTGTTCAATCCATGGGCTCTTTAGGTAGGTATACTTGATTGAATTGCCATATCTAATCGATCGAAAAATATAATTTCATGTTGCAAGTAATGATACCCAAACGGACTTACGTTTTTTCCGATGACTTTTATTATAGATATACCAGTATGAGTAGCCATATACAGTATATCAAAATAACTGCTTTCTAATATCTTGATGGCCATGATTAGTTTTGAATGCTCATGAAGTATTATAAGATGCTCTATAAAATAAGAAATAAGCTGATAGATTTAAACTGTCTCATTTTGTTAGACCATGCGGCTCCTCGGTTTAAATAGATATTAAGCCTAAGCTAGTCCTGGACTAAGTAAGCTTGAAGTAATTAACTAGTTAATCTCCTTGTATACATAAAGAAGTTTTTAAACCATGAAATAGCACGCCCCTGTTCAAACCAGTGTTTTTAGAATTGATTTTTATAACAATTAAAACTACAAGTGATTCAAGCTGTTATAATTGTTTTGAGAAAATAGTATAAGTATGCAATGAATTTTGTGCTCAAGCAGACAGTGATTACAAGTTCGGCTTCTTTGCAGTGAGAAGCCAGCGAAACCGGCCCATTATTCGATATTCGACAATTGGGTGCATTTTAAAGGGCAATTAGGATTATGATTATATATGTCAGAGTAGATTTTATAAGTATACCCACTTTCAAAGAGTTGTTAGACACCTTATCGTGGAATTATATATTACATTTAGGTATACACGATACTCATTAATATATCGCGACACATTTTTAAGCTATAAACCATTTATCAGATGAATACTAGCCAATAGATTAACAACCATATAGATCTCGACTTATTGATATAATTTTCACATTGGGAAATTTTTAAACTAGTAAACAACAGTCTCCCAAGCCGCTAGTAAACCCCCTCTTATTTCATAGTAAATAATAAGTATATATTACCGTTAACTGATAAAAATTCTCCGTATCTATTGCATTTGCATATAGATTTTTTCCGATCAAGATTTCATCCTATTATAAATAGTATACGAAACTAGACCCTAGATATAAAAATTACGAAAACAATATTTAAAGTTTTTGACATAATCTTGATTAAATTTATTGATGAATATCACTGATAAGAATCATATATTGACTCAATATCCCAATTATAATTGGTCCCTTATTACTGGAGGTTATGGTTATCTGAAACAAACGGCGATAATGCGGTGCGGTGGCTAATATATAGTAATATGGATTGTGTGGCTTTATGTATTGTATATTGTTTATTTTAAATACCCTTATAACAATCAAATAATAAGCACATACTGTCTGACATATGCTTTTTATTTCACAAACTATCAGGTATTAACAGCTCCTTCTATTATGATGTATGATCCTAGCTTGTTTTATTTTCGTGGTGAAAAATTTCTTATCTTGATAAGAAAAAAAATATGCATAAAACTCGATAAATTTGATAAAAATCTTGATTTATTTTAATATCATGATCCAAATACTATGGACACACCTAGCAAAAGCTTCTATATATGTATACATGAATTGAGCTTGAGATAGTTTTCTATACAGTAAATTAACCTGATCAACCAAATATATAAATATCGAATACAATTCCACTTTTTTTGTAGACTCAATTCATTATATAAACACTATACAAAACAAATAATATAGTTTTGAATAAAAAAATAAAGAAAAATGGGTGCTGTATTACCTCAATATGCTGGATATGCTGTTATTCTTGGGATTGGATTAGGCTTTGCAGTTCTAATGATATTTATCACATTTGCATTAAAAAGATATCAATCAAATCATATGGATTCTGAAGAGTTTGTTTCAGCAGGTAGAAGTGTTAAATCTGGATTAATTTCAGCAGCAGTTGTTTCATCATGGACTTGGGCTGCTACTTTATTACAATCAACAGCAGAAGTGTATAAAAATGGGGTTAGTGGTGCATTTTTTTATGCTGCTGGTGCATCAACACAAATTATTTTATTTGCAACTTTAGCATTAGAATTAAAAAATAAATGTCCAAATGCTCATACTTATTTGGAAATTATAAAACAACGATATGGTACTACTGCTCATGTTATTTATATGTTTTTTGCAATTCTTACAAATATTTTAGTTACATCAATGTTATTAAGTGGTGGTGCTGCAGTTATTCATGATTTAACTGATATGAATTATATTGCAGCTTGTTATTTAATCCCATTAGGTGTTATTATCTATACAATTTTTGGTGGTATTAAAGCAACTTTTATTAGTGATTATACTCATACTGTTGTTTTATTAATTTTAATTATGGTTTTTATGTTTAAAGCTTATGCTCATTCAGATTTATTAGGATCTCCTGGTATTATGTATGATCAATTAACTAAATTAGCAAAAACTAATCCAATTGAAGGTAATGAAAAAGGTTCTTATTTAACAATGAAATCTCAACATGGTGGTATTTTTTTTGTTATTAATTTAGCAGGTAATTTTGGTACTGTTTTTTTAGATAATGGATATTGGAATAAAGCTATTTCAGCAAAATCTACTGCTGCATTACCAGGATATTTTTTAGGTGGGATTTGTTGGTTTGTTATCCCATTTGCATGTGCTACTACTTTAGGTCTAGTTTGTAGAGTTGGTGAACAAATGGGTGTTATTGATACATTAACTGATGCTCAAGTTACTGCTGGATTACCATTACCAAATGGTGCAGTTGCTTTAATGGGGAATGCAGGTGCTATTTGTGCATTGATTATGTTGAATCTAGCAGTTATGAGCGCATTTAGTTCTGAATTAGTATCATTTTCATCAGTATTTAGTTTTGATATTTATAAAACATATTTACACAAAAATGCTACTAGTAATCAAATTTTATGGGTTAATAGATTATCAGTTATTGGGTTTGGATATGGTATGGCATGTTTGGCAGTTGGATTACATTATGCTGATATTACTATGGGATATTTATACTTATTAATGGGGGTATTAATTAGTAGTGCAGTATTACCAGTTGTTTTAACTTTAACTTGGAGTTGGCAAAATACTTGGGCTGTTTGTATTACACCAATTTTATCATTATGTTTGGGTTTAACTTCATGGTTAGTCAGTTGTAAAACATTAATGGGAGAAATTACTATTGAAACTTCTGGTTCAGATAAACCAATGTTAATTGGTAATGTTGTATCATTATGTTCACCATTAATTTTTTCACCATTAATTTCAATTTTAAAACCACAAAGATATGATTTTAAAGAGTTATTAAACATTAAAACTGTTAGAGGTGCAAATTCAAAAGAAACACCTGATGATCCAACTCCAAAAGGTTATTTAAGAATTGCAAGATATATTTGTGTATTTGTTACATTAGCATTTTTAATTATTTGGCCAATGCCAATGTATGGTACTGGATATATTTTTAGTAAGAAATTTTTCACTGGTTGGGTTGTTGTTGGATTTATTTGGATTTTTGGAACTTTTTCAATGGTTGGTATTAAACCTTTAATTGAATCAAGAGAAGGTTTAGCTGGTACGTTTAAAGGTATTTATTATGACTTGACTTTTCAATCTCATAAAATTGGTTCTAAAAGTTCAAATACTGAAGTATTTAACGGCTCAAGTGAAAATAGTTCGGTTTTAGAATATATTGATGAGAGTATTGATAATGATAAGGCACGTTCTTTACAGGCTTAGAATTTGCATTGTATATATAGAGAATCTTTGTTAATAAATTATTTTTTGTTCGAAATATCTTTTTCATGATGAAGTGAAATTAGCCATTATTATTATTCTACATACACGTGTACCATAAGTTGGTTATAGTGTATACTGTAAACATATTTGTTTTTGGTTATATACATAATACACTGTTCTGTGATCATGATGAACCTATGTCATGATATAGCTAGCGCTTAACCTAGTTGCCTAAAACAGCACGCCGCACGTAACTATCGGAACTCCGACAAACGCTAAAACCTTATGGAATTACATATATACAGCACTTGTACAATACTTATTTACTTGATAAAAAAAAAAGAATATATTATTAATAAATAGGTTGATTGTGTCTGTTTTTGTTTTGTTATGTTATGTTTCGTTTTTTCTTTCTTATAATACATAAAACAAATAATATGCAAATGCGTTTCTTTTTTTGATTTTCGCTAATCCTTATTTTTACCCAAATTAACCAGAATTTGTGCACTATGACTTTTTTCTTCATATAGTTTAGCCAACTCAGCAACCATTTTACCTCTTCTTTGAGAAACTGTTTTAGCTCCTGGTCCAAATCGTCTTGGTTCTGATTGTTTTGAAGTTTCATTAGGAATTGTAATATTATTATTAGTATTTGGTATTCGTTGTTTATCAATTGGAAGATTTTGAACAGTTGATGGTTGTAAAATATTAATTGGTTTCTTTGGAATCATTGGTGGTTCTGTTCCTAGATTAGTATTACTATTAGTCGACTCATTATTATTTGGTGGTAATGATGAGCTACTACTTGTACTAGAACTTCTACTACCACTTTTAATACTCTCATTATCTGTATTATTATTAAATCTTGAAATATTATTTTTAGTAGAACTGGAAGCTAAAGAAGGTAATAAAGGAGGTGGCATATCAGTGATAATCATCTCAGGAGATTTTGGACTAGGTGGTAATAATACATCTGAATTTATTGTTGATGATGTTAATTCTGGTGATGAATTGTTAGGTTGATTGAAAAAAGATTTTGTATCTAATGCAGTTTCTGAACCGGAAAATCCCCGTCTTGGTAACTGTGAAAAAGAAGGAGGTGGTGGTAAAGGTGTTGATTCAAAACTTTTCTTTGTTGGTATTGGTGGTAATTGTCTTTCAGTATTTCGTCTTGTTAATAAATTTTGTTCTAATTCTTCATTGATCATATTATTATTATTATTATTATTAAAAGTTTTATTTGAAATTGATAATGATACATGTCTTGAATGTTGTTGTTTATTTTTAAATGCTGTTTCAGTTAATGCAAAAATAGTTGGCCAAAATTCTACCAAGTTTTTTGTAAATCTTGCACCAATTGCAATTGCATCTTTTGAATGATTAGATCCAATTAATGATGGACCAACACAAGCTCCAATAATTGAAGCAGTTTGATGAGTTCGTGAACTATTTATAACAGAATGTAAAATACTTACTAATTCTGTTAAAATTTTTTGTGAAATTAATGGTAATGATTTGAAAATTTCCGAACAATATTCAGCAGTATCTTCAATTGGTAATTTAATTTTTTGTAATGGTAATACTGGTGTTGGTAATTCATATAAATATAATTTTAAAACTGATGCTGCTAATAATGTTCCATAATCATCTATATCTAATAATTGACCTCTATCATAACAATCTCTTAAAATATATAATAACTCTGGTTGTTCCGTTCTTTTAAATACATTTTTTGTAACCGGTGCAGTAATTTTCAAATAATTGATTGCTTCATGCCAAATTCTAGGTAATTGATAAACTCCATCTATTTTTTGAATATTTGATCCAAATACTGGTGTATAATGCCTTGGGATTGTAATTTGATGTTCTATTTTTAAATCATGTAAATAAACTAAAGGATGAATATTGATCAGTGTTATATCAACCATTGATGCTAATTGTGATAAACTTGATACATGTACGATTTTACTTTTAAATTTTGATGATACTACACCTCTTAACATTTCAATAACTGCTCTTACCCACCATGATTCATGTACAACATATAATTTTCGAACTTGTTTTTTGGTTCTTCTTTCTAACATTGAATAAGTTTTTGCAACCCATGACCAACTTGGTTTGTTTGGAGCACCACATGCAAAAAATAATAAAGCATATGGTGAATTTGGTAATCTAGCTATAATTGAATTAACTAATTGTGTATACAAATCTGATCTTGGTTCTGGTAATCCAGTAGAATCTATAACAACTAAAGGCAAACGCGTACTAGGGTCGAAAGTTTTTGCAACATGAATAACACGATCAGTCAATCTCCTTAGTTCGTCTTGCATTGTTATTTAATTTTTGTAATATTTTTAGTGCGTTGATTCGCTCTTGTCGATAGCTTGTATTGAAGTTAAAAAAAAAAAAAAAGTTGATGATAGAGAAAAGAAGAATGCAAAAAAAATAAGGGTAAAAAAAATATATTGGAGAAAAAAAATAAACACACACAGCAAAAAAATACAAAAAAAAAGGGTAAAAAAAAAAAAAAAAAGTGTGTTTGTTTTGGTCGTCCGGTCCGTTCTTAATAAAGCTTAAAAAGGAACTAATCAGGGTGAAATTTGTTCAAAATTTGTTTTCGTGTTTGAGATTTTGAGATTTTTTGGAAAAAACAAAAATAACAACAACAACAGACCAAATTTCTGTTCTTAAACAATTGTCAACCAACAGCCTGGACATTTTATGATACAATTGTAAACAATAAAAAAAAATTTTACTTATCGATAGGAGGTTATGGAATACATAAATTTATTGAAAATCGGTGGAAAAAAACAAAAAAAAAATCGGTTACCAAGGACATGTTAAGTGGTGAAAAATACATCATTATTATAGACAATTGAGAAGCTAAGCAGATAAATTCTGAATTGTGGATCTCGATTAATCTATTTGGTGTATCATATTAATTAATTAAGCCGGTTCATTGTGAGCTTAAATATATATTCAATATATAATATTATTGTATTGCAATTCTGAAGCAAAACTTTAAATCAGATTAAGATCATCTAAGATTGAATGACACTACTGTAGTAATAAAACTAGTAATACATCTCCTTAGATTTTAAGGATCGATCTATCTGATACTTCAACACTTACGTAAAATTTGATCATATATACATAAAGAGGGACTAATTGATTAGATAACTACTACAGTAATAAATAATATTTTTTTTTCTGCAATTGTAGTTAAACAACAACTAATAGCAATTAGACATATTTTCATATGTAATTAAGTCCTGTAAGTGTCAATATACCGAAATTTCTATTATGAGAATTCTATTAATTTTACAATATGCTTCTATTTCAATTAATCATAAGTTATTATTGGTTCATTAAAAGCTTGCAACACGTTTCCATGACTCTTAGGCATGCTTGAGCTGGTGATGCGTGTGCATTAAAGTGAAATAAAAAAGAAATTATACTTTTTCCTCCTTTTTGTAAAGCTCAGCTCAATGATGACTGCGCTTGGTAACGTGAAAATGTCCCAATTTCCAAAGAAAAAAAAAAAATACACCATCAAAAAATGAAACGTTTTTACTTTTTTTTTTTTTTTTTATTTGAGTTTTACCCATCATCGCAAAATTAATTAATTTATCAATAAATACGATAGGAATTTTTTATCTGAACACACCAAGTAGCTAATAATAGAAAGAGTTGAAAAAAAAAAAAAGTAAGATGCAATGAGTTTTAAGTTCGATCCATTAGAACCAACAAGAAAAAAAGAGAAATGGAATACATCTATCAAAGTTTTGGAAAAAATCTGTGATCATTTAAGTATTAAAGATTTAATTGAATTTTCAAAAGTTAGTAAAGATTGTAAAACTGCAGCATTTAATGAAAAATATTGGTTAGAAAGACTCAGGAATCTTAATTTAGCAGATAATATCAAAAATGATGGTAATGAAGATCAATCATTAATTGAAGATGAAATATCTCCATTAGACGCTATTAATAATTTTGAATATAGACGAGGGGGTGCAAGAATTGGATTTTTGAAATTATATAAAACTTTGAATCCATTATATGAAAATATTTTAAAAAGTGGTGGTCATACTGAACCCATTGTATTTAAAGCATATAGAGATCCAACAGATCAAGCAAAAGCATTATCACAATTAAAAAGATTTGCATTAGCAGATCCAAAAGAATTAAATCATGAAGAGAAAATTAGTCAGTTAAATTCAACTATTGACATGTTTGAAAATGCTGCATTAGCTGAATTCGAAATGGGATATGATGAACATGATATGGAAAGAGTTAAAAAATATACCAATGTTCTGGTAACATTAAATGGTGGTGACACCTGTGTACAGTTATTTATTCAAAAAAATCCTTTATTATATGAAAAAGAACCAGAAAAAGTTGGAGATTACTTGGATGATAATATTAATTTAGATTGGAAAAAATTTGAAAGTTACTTAAAAAATGTTGCAGATTCTTTAAATAAAGAGGCTAAAAATATTGATGTTGTATTTGGTCAAAGATTACCTGTATTTGTATTATTATTTGAAAGAGTTTTAGAAGATAATATTATGGAATTAATCAGTTCAATAGCTGAAAGATCAAGACAGAATTTAAATAAATATTTACAAATTATTCCAGAATTGTTTTTAAGATTAAGATGGTTTAGAAATTTAATTAAACCTAGTAGTAATACATCAGAAATTGATTTTCAAAGAAAGGCACAAAATATGATTGATGAAAATTTCGGTTTATATGTTGATCAATATTTAGCAGAAGAATTACAAAATTTTATAGATACATCGGAAGCTGAAGTTAATAAATGGAATAATAAAGTTTTGGATGATGAAAAAGCTCAAGAAACTTTTTTATGGAGTAATGTTGCAAAAGCTCAAGATAAATCTGATTTTTTATCATCATTTAAAAAAGTTTTATTAATGCCAGTTAGTGCAATGAATGGATCAACTACTTCAGTTAATCAAAAACCTTCATCATCATCATCACATTATCCTCCTCATTTAACAAACAATGCAAATAACAGTACAAGTTCATTACCAAAACTAGATAGTAATACCCCAGGTTCTATACCAAGCACACCAAAATTACTAGAAGAACCTCCTACGACTGAATTAGATGCAATGGTTGCAGTAATGAATAGTAAATTAGAAAATATCAATTCCTTATTTTCCTTAGAATTAGCATTAGGAATTATTAGAGATGGTAGAGATGCAATTAATCGAATTTCAAAATTAGTAGCAATTAGTGGGTCAACTGGTAAATTTGCAAGAGAACAATGTGAACAAATTTTTGTTGAATTAGTTAAAATTGTTGGTGGGAAGCATGTTAAAGTAGGGTTTGATAAAGCAATTGCAACATTAAATTCTTATGATTCAAGACAACATAGAAAAGTTGTTACAACAAATCAAGATGGTGAAGAACAAAATGCAGTTGAACCATTGGCAATTTTTGCAGAATTGGTAAATATTGGTGATTTAATTCAACAAATGATTCATGTATTTTTTGAAGAAGAATTAGCAATGAGGAAATTTATTAATAAAGATGATTTTTTATCACCATCAGTTAAAGCTAAAAAAAGATTTGAACAAATTTTAGATGATTCTGTTGCAACTGGATTAAATAGAGGTATTGATGTTTTGGTGGATCAAATTGATTTTACTTTTGTTACTTTACAATTAGGATCAGATTTTAATCCTGGTGCTGCTGGATTTTCAAATAATGATATTGGTCCAACAGAAGCTGCTAAAAAAGTAATATCAATTTTAAAATCTCATGTTACTTTATTACAAGGATCAACCGAAAAATCAATTATTGATGTTTTTCAACAAGAAATTGGTGTTCGATTTTTTTCATCAATTTCAAAACATATTAAAAGACAAACTATTAGTGTTGAAGGTTCAATTACTTTAATTAGTGATTTAAATTATTATTATAATTTTATTTCAACATTGAAACAAAAAACAATTATGCCATATTTTGAAGCCTTAAAAGAAGTTGGACAATTATTTTTGATAGATGGGAATGATGCTCAAGAATTGGGTAAAGCATTAAGTGATATGACACGGTTTAGAGGTGTTATTCAACCTGAAGAATTATTTGAATTTGTTCAATGTCGTGCTGATTGGTTATTAGTTAGAAGAGATGTTGAAAAAGTTATTTATGGATTTGGAATCGATTGCATGATGATGTAAAAAAAGTAGAATCAAAAAAGGTGACGTTTTATTATTATTCTATATTATGTATTATTAGTTTTTT
Organism: Blastobotrys capitulatus; assembly: GCA_030564325.1. Lineage (NCBI taxonomy): Eukaryota > Fungi > Ascomycota > Dipodascomycetes > Dipodascales > Trichomonascaceae > Blastobotrys > Blastobotrys capitulatus. Next base: position 32,659 of record JAJLUL010000087.1, on the reverse strand, counting down.
AAATTATTTTAATGAATATTTTTTTTTTATGAACAACTACCTCCACCACATCCACCGCCACCACTATAGCTATAGTAATTACTTCCTCCACAACCACCACTGTTACCGCCACATCCTGCACTACCTCCACAACCTCCATTTGCATTACCACAAACTCCAGCATAGCATCCTGGAGCTCCTACTCCAGCAATTCCAAAAGTTGCAAAACTTGATCCTCCCGCACAGTTTAAAGATCCTGTCATACAGGCTGGTGCAATTGGATAAATTGCTGGTGTATAATAATAATACATTGCATATGGTGTAGTACCATAATAAGCTAAATCTAAATAAGCTAAATTCCTATTATTTTCTTGATTTTTTTCTTCTTCTTTTTCTTTTAAATCCATAACTGGTGCTGCTCTACCTTTTCCATTATTATATTTTGGTAATTTATCTTTAATATTCATCAATTTTCGTAACATTTTATCACTAGCATATGGAGATTTAATTGCATTATGAGTTGATATATGAGCAGTTCTATCAATATCAGTAACTGCTTCTAACATTGCACCATTTGTTTTTAATTGTTCATGAAATGATATTGTTGCTTTTGGTTCAAATATTCCCCAAGATTTATTAGTATTTCTAATAGCTTCACAATACCAACACATACATTCTGAATAAACTTCATTATATAATTTTGCATATTTTCTACAAGTCCATCCAAAAGAATCTGATAATTTATTTTCATCAACTTTATCATCATGATTTATTAATCTTCCAATTTTTTTAAGACAATAATTATAATAATTCATTGATTTTAATTGATGGGTATGCCATACTAAATCAACATCTAATGTTGGTACTGCCATATTATCAGGATTTTGTTTCAAAATTTCCATAAACCTTGAATATTTTAAAATCATTTTTTTATAATAATTATCACTTTTTTCATTAATATAACCAATTTTATGCATTTTTTCAACAAATACTGCTTGTCTTAATACTGCAGCTCCTAAATCAATCGAAAATGGTCGACTTGTTTCCCAGAATTTTCTTAAAAAATCTCTAATTTGCATTATATTTTGTCTAAAAACTCTTCTTTGTTTTCTGGATTTTGGTTTTTCTTCTCTTGAAATATTTAACATTTTATCTTTTATAAACTCTTGAGTTTTTTCTATAGTATTAAAACGTGATAAATTTCGACCATTTGTCATAAAAAAACCTTTAGCATATAATCTTTCTGTACCATCCCAATCTTTTATACCATAAGGATTTGGTTTATATTGAATCATTCTGGTTACAGTTGAACAAAGTCGTTCTAATTTTAAACTTTCATGATTTGTTCTACAATAGCATTTTTTACAATTGTATTTAAAATTCGGTTCTCCATAACCTTCGCCAGATCGTTTTTTGTTAGAATATGGTATAACCCATTGTACAATACCAGGTTTCTTGCAAACTGTACAATTAATTGTAATTTCTAATCCATCATTTTTCAAATCCCAAGCATGTTTAACTGGCATTGATTCAAATTGTTCAATTGAACCTTCTTCTGGAGAATAAAAATAATTCCCATCATCATCTTGCCAAATGGCTAATTCAATCAGTTTAAATGGGAATGGATATTTCCAAAAATCATTGAATCCATGATCAAATAAATCTTCATAATACCATCTTGGATTTAAACAATAAGCATGCCATACCATTAATACATCTAATGGTGGTAAATGAAATTTTTTTCTATTTTTAATTCTATTACCCATATAATTTAACCAATTTTCAAATCTTCTGGATGCAATTTGAACATAAATAGCCCATCTTTTTTCTTTAATAACTTTTAATTCACTAGTAGTATTGGGTTTTTTTTTGACCTGGTCAATATCTAATGGTATTGATTCATTATCATAGATTCCAAAGATACCATCTTCATTTTCAATACTGATTCTTAACGTATAAAAAGCCTCTAATAATTTTAAATGGGTTTCAATATTTTCAAATGATGGTAATCCATCTTTTCTATCATTTGAAAAATTCTTTTTATCTGGTATAATAGATGGTTTTGATAAACTTGAGTTCCTAAATAAATCTGAACTCATTTTTTTTAAAGCTTATTGATAAAAAATTATTGTAGTAAAACAGAAAAGATAGAAAAAAAAAAAAATTGTGGGTATCTTGTTGTTTATTTATATTATATTTATTGGTTTCAAGTCAAATCGGGATTCAAAAAATTAACGAGTTTCTTTTGTCCGTTATTATGTGACGTACAAGTTGTACAAGCTTGTACTTCAGCTCATGCTGTAGTTAAAAAAATAACAGGGACCAAGCGGCTGATTTTCGCACGGCTTATTATTTAACACCATCTATCCATGCATCTAGCTATAATTTTTCTACATATTCTTTCAAACTCAGGTCTTCGTTAGTATAATCAATTATAAGTATATAATCACGTAGTTATCTAATTTTACTAGATACATTCATGCTTAATTTCCTAGCTTTCGATTGGTTAAGTATTAGGTTTCTGCAGGCATAAGAAAAATTGTGGGGTAAAAAACTCTCAGCCGCATGCGCTTAAGCGCTGATCTTTAAAACCGTTAAGCTAGTTCGACGTCCTTGAAAACTCTCACTCACTCACTACCTGGTACACTTACTACAATTGAGACAAAAATCAGAACATTATGAACGTGACTAAAAAATGATACCAAGTAAATTAAAAGAAACAAAAAAATGACAATTCATTGAGTAATAAAACTATATAATTAAAATAAAATAAAAAATAAATAAAGGAGAGTTTAAAAAGAAAATAACTAGAAAATAAATCAAATAGAGAATAGAAAATAAATAGACAAACATAATGATTATCTATAATAACTAGAAAAGAAATAGCCAAAATAAATATAGGAAGTAAAAAAGTTAAAAAGTAAATACTTTTTATTCTGAACTAACATCACCTCCATCACCATCCATATTCTCTGATGACGAGCCATCATTTGATTCACCAGTATCCATTGCAGATAAATCATCTGCAATACCACCATCACCACCATCACTATTTTCTACTGGAGGTGCTTCATTATTTTCATCTGAAGATTGTGGTGTTTCATCTACTGGCGCACTGTCTTCATTACTTGGTGCACTTTCTTCAGTAGGTGTTTCCTCAACAGGTGCTGCTTGTTCTTGTGGTTTTTCTTCGGGAGCTGGTTGCTCCTCTAGTGCTTGATCTTCACTAGGTTGTTGTTCCTTAGCTGGAGCTTGTTCTTCTGGTATACCACCGCTACCATCGCTAGATTGATCATCTACAGCAGGAGCAGCATCTTGGATTGATTGGTTATCTTCAGCTGGTGCATTGTCTTGATTACTTTGATCTTCTGTCATTGGAGTAAGATCTTGGTTGGATTGATCACCCAAATCTCCTTCTGGGGCAGCTTCTTCTGGTTGTTGTTCTCCTTCAGTAATAGGTGTATCAGGAGTTTGTTTTCCTTCAATTCCACTATCACTTGGTTGTGAAGAATCTAAATTAGATTCACTATTGTCCACTTGTTGAGAACCATTGTTATTACTGTCGCTAGGTTGTTCAGTAAGCAGCAGTTGTTCTTGTGGTTGTACGCCAGAATCAGAAGATGATGGTTCTATAATGGGTGGATTATTATTATCATTATTACCATCAGTTGGTTGTTGTGATGATGAGTCTTCAATATTTGGTTGAGTAGCATCAGGTTGAGATGATCCTTGATTAGGTTGTTCTATTGATTCACTAGAAGTAACATAACCTGGATTAGATGGGTCAGTACCTCCTTGATTAGTATTATCAACACCTTGTGAATAAGAATCAATATTTTCAGCATCCCCATCTTGATTAATTCTATCAGTTATTGCAATGTTATCACTACCAGCAGCTTGTAAATCATTATCAGTATTACCCAATCCACTTGATTGGTCACTATTAGATGAAGGTAGCGCTTGGTTATCAGTTTGACTTAAACCAGGATCTTCAGCAACTCCATCTTGATTAGTACCACCATTTGCTGGGATATAATTACTATTATCCATTTCTGGATCATTTTCATAAGAATTAATTCCTGGATAATTTTCATAAGAACTAATTCCTGGATCATTATTAGGTGAAGGTAATGCTTGATAATCAATTTGGTCAGGCTGTTGATTTTCATAAGTATTAGTTCCTTGAGTTAAACCAGGACCTTCAGCAGCTCCATTCTGATTAGTATCACCATTCGTTGGAATAAAATTACTATTACCCATTTCTGGATCATTTTCATAAGAATTAGTTCCTGGTTCATTATTAGGCGAAGGTAATAGTTGGTTTTCACTACTTCCAACTTGATCAGGTTGTTGATTATCAAAAGTACTGGTTCCTTGATTTGAATTATTGGGGTTAATTGGTTGTTCTGAACCTTGACTATAATCATTAGGGTTTTGATTTGTATTATAATTATCATACCCAATTCCTTGTTGAGCGGTACCTTGTGCATCAGCATCCAAACCTTGAGTCTCAGGTGTTGCACCTTGGGTATTAGCATCCAGTCCTTGAGATTCTGGTGTGGTTCCTTGGGTATTAGGACCTAAACCTTGAGCTTCAGATGTTGTTCCTTGAGAACTTGGATCGTTACCTTGAGCTTCAGGAGTAGTACCCTGGCCTTCTGGACTAGACCAATCATTATTAGAATTACCATTATTACCTTCATTTTCATTAGCAAAACCACTTCTCCATTCAGTTTGAGGATTAAGTTCAATACTGGTTGGACCTTGACCATATGGGAAGTTATTATTAGTATCACCAGTTGGAGAATCATTTGGACTGAATTGTTGGTCTTGAATATCCTGATTACTTTGACTACCACCAGGGTTTTGATTTGCATTATAATTATCATATCCAATTCCTCGAGCTTCTGGTGTAGTTCCTTGAGTATTAGCATCTAAACCTTGAGCTTCTGGTGTAGTTCCTTGAGTATTAGCATCTAAACCTTGAGCTTCAGATGTTGTTCCTTGAGAATTTGGATCTGTACCTTGAGCTTCAGGGGTAGTACCTTGGACTTCTGGATTGGACCAATCATTATTAGAATTAACAGTATTACCTTGATCTTCATTAGCAAAACCACCTCTCCATTCAGTTTGAGGATTAAGTTCATTACCAGTTGGACCTCGACCATACGGGAAATTATTATTTGTATCGCCAGTTGGTGAATCATTTGGACTAATTGCCTGTTGTGCGCCTTGAACATCTTGATAACCTCTACTATTATCATATCCAATTCCTTGGGCCTCTGGTGTTGTACCTTGTGTATTAGCATCTAAACCTTGAGCTTCTGGTGTAGTTCCTTGACTATTTGGATCTTGCCCTTGAGCTTCTGGTGTAGTGCCCTGAGTGTTAGCATCTAAACCTTGGGCTTCCGGTGTACGACCTAATGCATTATCATCCAAAGTTTCATGATATTTTCCATCGTCATCTAAAAAGTATGAGGTTAGTAAATCTTATTTCTAAAAATATATTTCTATACCTACATGGTAACGAATTTTGATTTGATTGAGTACTGTCTGATGACAAACCTTGATTATCAAAACTATTTGGTTGGCTGACAGTATCTACTGGTTGATTTTGGTTATTAGGTTGGATTGATTCTATAACATAATTGTTAATAAATTTGTTCAATTTTTTTTTTTTTTCTATATAAAAATAGTAACTTACGATCGTCAGATAATGAATCGCCTCTAAAGGATTGTGGAGCTTGTGAACTGTCTTTACTAATAGTTTCTTCTAGACCACTTTGTTTAGCTTGTTCAGCTTGTGGATCAACACCATTTGGATAATTATCCTTTTCAAATTGTTCAGATAGTAACCCATTATTGCTACTAGTATCAGCAGTGTTACTTTCATTGTTGCTAATATCATTAGAACTAGGTTGCTCTGTGTTTTCAGCTTGTGCAGGTTTTGTATTGTCATTTAATTGTTGGTCAGTAGGTTCTTTATTATTATCACCATTTCGATTAATTTCATTTTGTTGAGCTGTTTTAGAACCCCTCTTTCTTTCTTGATCTTTCAAATAATAATATTGATCTGGATTGACCCAATCAGGATTAATATTATTATTATTATTAACTTTACCATCCAATTCATCTCTTTTAGCACTATTTTCATTTGTTGATGATGGGGTTGATAAAGATTCATCATTAAAAGAAGTCTTTTCTTTTTCAATTGAATTTTTTTCAAAATTATCAACTGATAAATTATTTTCATTACCATTATTTTGAGTATTATCAGTTTCAACTTTCTCATTTAAATCATTTGTTTCATCTGGTGGGGATGGTTGTTGCTGATCTCGATTTCTGGAACCAAGAGTATCTTGATTTTTAGTAGCTAAAAATTTTTCCGCATCTGAACCAAATGGTACTTCATCCGTTAATACAACATCTTTTGCATCCTTTGGTGTAATATTTTTTAATAATTCGGCATTTTTCTGTTTTTTTAATTCTTCTTGTTGTAAAGCATATTCCCTATCAAAAATTCTTTTATTAAGTTCTGGAAATACTGAAATTTGATCATTATTATTAATATTATTATTAAAATCAAAATTATTTAAGTGAACATTAAATTCATTTTTATTATTATTATTATTATTTCTGTAAATTGGCACAGCTGTACACAATTGAACACAACTTATCAAAGCTACTTTATAAAATAATACCATTATTCCAATTGAATATAATATAAAATATTTATACCTATAAAGCTGAATAGACGAGGTCGTTAATTTGCGTAATTTTTTTATAATGTTTTTTTTTTTCCAAAAAATTATCAATAGTTAATGGATCTATATAGTTTTTTATAAGAAAATTTTCATAATTAAATAAATGTTATAAATCAAAGAAATTTATTATCATTTATTATTATTAACTCGTTTAACAAAAAATAAGATAAGTAAAACGGTTAAAGCACCAACATGTTATTACGTTATGCCAGAGGGATTTGAGTTATAAAGGTTGAACAAACGTTAATGCATCAATTATGCATTGAATAAAAGATTTGGCTTGTATTTTGTGTTCATTAAATTGTTTTCAATGTTACCTCGAGAGGAAACATACATAGCCTTTTTTTAATATTTCTTTTCTATCTATGTAACTTACTTTTCAGAGATTGGAGATTCTTTTTTTGTTTTTGATTTAATCATTGCATATGGTGTTTTTTAAAAGTATTAACAAAAGATACCACATGTAAATAAACATAGATTTACCTAAGACAATGTATGTCTCAGAATTTGTTGATCTTGATCCAAACAAGGAAAACCTTATTAATTTATACCCACACAAATTTAAGAAAGAGAAAATGATTCACTTAAGTTTTATTTTAATCTCTAACTTTTCAAACATATAGTTCAATTTAGCTACATTACATTATAGCCAAATAATAAAATAAAATAAAATAAATTTAAACAATATCGGTAAACAATATTGTATATATACCAATTATCAACTACTAATCAAAGGGTATATGGGGTTTATCAAATCACGGCTATCTGAAAAACCATTGATTAAGTTGTTAACAAAATTTACACTGATATTTAGTTATCCATGTATGGATGTAGTATATTTTCTTTCCGAAAACACTTAAAATGGTTTTAAAGGTAAAACATCTTGGACAAGATATATAGTATGCACAAACGGTATATATACAGCGTATTCCCACAATATTATTTTTGACATTATTAGACCATCAGAAAAGAATAGTATTGTTCGGAATAAAAAAAGAAAAAGCAATAATTGATGCAATTCTGATGTCCGATTTGACCCTTTGGAAAAGTTAATGCTGAAAGCTATATTTTCTCTGGCTTCTTTGTTAGTGTCAGCCGTTTTCATACAAAAAATTTAACTAATTATTATTTATCAAAAAAGGGACAAAGACATACAGGGGAATATGTAAATATTATTATACTTGAGTATAATATAATTATTATCAAAATATATACCGGTATATAAATATGTTTCTTAAATTTAAACAATTTAAATTTCAGACCTTATGCATGTTCCCGAATTGAATAAGATTTGAAATCTAACACATGTAGCCGCAGCTGGTTAGAATACCCAGGTACCACATTATCATAAAAATTTGATTCATGTATCTAGATCAGTAACCTAAAAAAAATTACATACGCGTTATTTATCCATATATATCTTTTATGAACTTTTACAACAATAAGTTAATACTACCGTGGTATGTAATCTCAAATGCATTTTTTTTTTTTTTTTTTTTTTTTTTGTATTTATTTTTATTATCCTGACAACATGCTGACATATTTATACGTAGTACCAATAACTTACATACATCCCCCCAAAAAATATCTATACAGTGTATCATATCATATGGCCAAGAAAAAAAACGAGTCCTACGTTCTAATACATAAAGAAATTTATAGCATTTTTTTACTTTATGCAACCAATTGAAATCATTTTTTTTCTAAAACAATGGCCCGAGATCCACTTTTTGCCATTGATAAGCTATAGTGAGATCCCGATAATCAGTTATATGGTTTGTTTATTCAATTCTTGGCTATTTGATTTTTTATCTTTTAAGCCTAACTTACAAATACCACTAAGGTAAATTTTTAAACGGGTTTTGGTAGATTCATAAAACCTTAATTTATTGATACTAAAATGAATATGAGATATGTTGTCTCAAATTTGTCTATAATACTTTGGTGATAATAAGTAGCGCTTCATTTTAAGTATGCTAATATAAGTTGAATTTAACAAGAAAATTTTAAAAATAAAATCATATGGGCATGAAAGTCTTAATTATATAGTGGATTTATTAAAAATCTATAATTCCTCTATGTTTCTCATAACAATATTTCAAATAACTACTGGTATTAATAATATGAGTAAACCATATCATTTGAATATTGACATCTTTTGGAGGTAGAACTTGATCCGATTCATTCTTAGATAAGTTTCCAAACCAAGCTTCATATTGGCGAATTAGTATTACCAATTGATTATCTGCAATATCTATGTTGAAATCATGCAGTATTTTCTTAATAAATTCTTGTTGTTTATCAATAGCTGTAATCAAATCAATATTATAAATCGATGTGATATCAGATCTTAAAACCTCTTGAATTACTGATTTTAATTTGAAACCTTGATTCTTGGTTAAATTTAAATTACTGTCAACTAATTTATCTATTATTCGTTCTAATTGTTTAACATTATCAAATTGCTGTAATAAAATTTTATTGTTATTATCAAAAAAATTATATGCAAACTGTTCAATTTTTCTTGCGTTCAAATTGATAAATCCATTGACTTGATTCTTGTTATTTAAAATTTCATTAACATAATTATAAAACTTTTTCAATATTAATTTATCATAATCAATTACTTCAAAACAATTATCACATTGGTCTGATTTGGTTGACTTATTACCTACTAATGATACCAAATTATTGTTGCCACAGTATAAGCATTGGATCTCAAAATCACAAGTATCATCTCTTAAATCCCATTTCAATCCAGTTTTATCATTCAAGTAATTCATAACATCATCTAATCTCTCAACAGAATAAAAAAATTCATTTGATATCTTATCAAACCAAAGGTTGTTTTCTAATTTTAACCATGGTATTGGTATAAACTTATATTTAAATTTAAAACCGATACAAGTTTGAATATATTTTTTTGGTAATAATAAAAAATTATACCAAATTAATAAAATATCTAATGGTGGTAATTCTAATTTTTCTGTTTTTGATTCTAGACTATGCTCATGATAATTCCCAATTACGTTTTCAAACCAAATTTCGAATCTTTTGATTGAAATTGTCAAAAATATTAGCCATCTTTTATCCTTTGACTCCTGAACTTTGTTATTGTAAATACCAAATAATCCGTCTTGATTTTCAATTGATGTTTTTAATGATCTGAAGGACTGTAAAAGTTTATAATGAATTTTGATTTGTTGTGGAGTTGGCAATAGTAAATTTTGACTAGGTTGAACATCTTGAACTAGGTGTTGTTGTACTAGTTCAGTTATTTGTAGTGGCTTTATTCTAAATAGTCTCATTGATAATGAGTCTCAATATGGAATAAAATATGAACCGACAAAGAAAAAAAAAAAAAAAGAAGTAATGAGTAGGCTTTTGATATGATTAGGCTTCACTTAATGGGCTAATCGATAAGAAATACCACCTCTCTATTAACAATTATTAAATGAAATAGTGGGTCATAATTAATTGACGTCACCCAGGTAAGAGTTTCCTTACTATTACCTGGTACCGGTGATGTATGCAGTGAGATTACCATGGTGCTCTGTGGTGACCGCGCCATCTTAGAGCAGGACTATAGCTTAATTCTTTTTCGCGTAAATTTATCACTGTCATTACCTTTTGTATGCAAATTATATACTGCATTTGAGCTTAAGCTTTGTGCCGGCTTTGACTGCTGCACCAGTCTTTAAATATTTATCTCAATTACTAACGATAACCACAATCTTGTATAATGTACAATTTTTCAACATCATGATATAATTTTATACAGTAAAGTACGGTTTATACTGAGTTAGGTTATACCGTCAGGTCCTCTAAGCTATAGCTAGCGGTATTTTTCCAAGTTACGTTGACCACGATAGAAAAAAAAAAATTCAAATAATTGTTTATATTTGTATACTGGAGTTTTTATAATCACTTATTGTAAAAGTTCCAACGAATTTAAGGCTTGATATTGCCACAAAGGATGGACAATAATTAAGCTTAAGTTAGAATAAATTCTCGTATCAATTGCTTAATTATTACTTGGACATGTCTGGGTTTTTATAATAATAAGCTAATCGAAATGGAAACATTGTTAGTCTAGGTTCCTTAGGTTAGTTATACATGTATAAATAATTACATACATGTGCCTTAACCGCCACATCCAACTGTCAGATCGATAGCGGATACATAATACGAATGTGTGTTCTGGTAATGTTAGATAAATATATTTGCATTTAATAACTGTTGGCATATTCTATAGTTCTATATTAAATTGGAGGAATTAAGGCAGATTTTGCTTGCCATATGGTTATGTTTATTAAATGAAAAAACATCCACTATAGATAATTGGTATAATACATATGTTACCTATAAATAATATAATGCATATATGATATCAATCGCATATGGTACTATAATTAATAGGTACGCGTACTTATACAAATGAGAGTTATATAGCCTGTCTAATTGTAGTAGTTTTTTGAGATATGAAAAATTATTTTGATTAGATGTATTGGTTGTTCTTTTTTATTTGTATACCAGAAACTACAGCATGCATATCATGATAGCATCATTCATCTTAAGTAAAGCAATACAGTATATACTATTAATTAATTAGCTAGTACGCGCTCGTTTAATCAATTACATGTACATACTTGTACGCGTTTCTTAAATCAGCATAAAATAAAAGCCACATTCACTAGAATTTTTTTTTTTCAAGCGCGGATATCAAGATCCACAACCTTAAACTGCTTACTCAGTTGAATTAGACCCGCTTAAAAGATCAAGAAATTTTCTATGTATTATAACACGTGTACACGGGTTAAGCCATAGTATTAATGCATTGTTTTATGACTGACATTTTTATAAGTTACAGTATGAAACCAATGTATTAATTAATACAAATTCTATAAACAATACCTGGTAATTAATATAATATAAATTAACCTAGGCACCACCACCGCCATCTCCCCCTCCTCCACAACCACCTCCTCCACCACCGCTATCTCCATAACCACTAACTCCACCATTGCTGCCACCACCACCACAACGGGATGATGTGACGAAACCACCAACAACACTACAAAAACTACCACTATTACCTACAGAATACCCACCAGAACAAATACCATTAAAATTACAACAATCACTTTGGGAACAACCTCCTCCAGCAATTGAATAAGTAACAACATCTGGGAAAAACCCAGCATCACCACAACACCCACTTGACCCGTCTGGCATACAACCTGGTACTACTGGATAAATAGCTGGCGTATAAAACCCCATCATTATATAAGGAGCAGTTGAAAAAATTGCTAAATCTAGTGAAGAAATTCTTCTATTATCTTTTTCTAATTTTTTTCTATCCTTAAATTTCCATCGTGCTCTTTCACTATCATAGTATTGATCATTAATATTAGTATCGTTTTCAATTGGTAAAGGTCGGTTTTTACTTAATTTTCTTTTGACTGATTCTAAATATAAACCTTTTAACTGCCCTTCAAAAGTATTATAATAATCTTTAACTTTATTATTATCTTTTCTAATCTTCATAGAACTATGTGCTGATATATGACTTGTTGAATAGATATTACTAACTTTATTATAATAATCTTTATCACTTAAAATCTTATTATAAAATTTTTTCTTTACTTTTGATTCACTTAAATAAGCTCTAATTGCCTCACAATACCAACATAAACATTCAGAATAAATTTCATTAAAATGTTCTTCATATAGTAAACATGTCACTTTAAAAGAATTTGATAATTTAACTTCATCAATTTTATCATCATGATCAATAAATCTTCCACATTTTTTCCGACAATAATCTAAATAATTTGAATCATTTAATTGATGTGTATGCCAAATTAAATCAACATCCAATGTTGGTACAATAACTTTCTTTCGATATTCTGCTATTAAAAGGAAAAAATTTTCATATTTATTTATAATTTTATGAATCATTTCTTCACCATTTTCATTATTATAAATATATCCAATATTATGCATCTTTTCAATGAAAACTTGTTGTCTATGAACAGCTGCTGCTAAATCAATTGTAAATATTGATAAAGTTTCAAAATATCCTGCTATTCCTCTTTTAAATTGTTGGCGTTCTTTTAAAAATTTAGAGTTTTTACTCCTTTCCCATTTATCATGAACTGATAAACGCATTACAGCTTCACATAATAATTCCTGTGCTTGTTTAATAGATTCAAATGGTACTTGAGATTTAGATTTAGATTTATTAGAATAATCTTGGCTTAAACTATAACATTGACTTGCATCTTCACCATAAATATTATTAAACCCTACAACTTTTACACCTTCTGCTGCATCAATTAATGAATTGTGTAATCTTTTTAATTTCAACTTTTCATGATTAATTTCTACCCGACAATATTGACAAGTTAATGAAAAATCTGGTTCACCAAATCCTCCACCTAATTTTTCTAATGGTTTTGATTTACCATTTCTTGGTATAACCCATGGAACATATAAAGTATTTAAACATTGAATACATTTAATTTCTGTAACCAACTCGTCATCTCTTAAATCCCATTTTAATTTAGTTTTTTTTTCAAATATTTTTTTTGAAATTTCTAATCTTGGATCACTATAAAGACATTCTTTAATTTCATTATCATTTGATATCCATAATGATACATCTAACTTGGCCCATGGGAATGGTAAAAACTTACCGCCAAAGAAATGCACATCTTCTCTATATCGTCTAGGATTTAATTTAAATGAATGCCAAACCATTAAAATATCTAAAGGAGGTAATTCAATTTCAATTGTATCATCTGATAAATAAATATTTTCAAACCAAATTTCAAATCTTTTGGCAGCTATTTGAACATAAATTGCCCATCGTTTTTCTTTGGCTGCTGCTTCTCCTGTTGTTGTTTCATTATTTCTTAATGATATTAAATCATTATTGTTTATACCAAATAACCCATTTTCATTTTCAATTGATTTTTTTAATGAATAGAATGATTCTAATAGTTTTAAATGAGTGTAAATGTTGTCAATTGATGGTAATGATTTATCATTAACTGTTTTAATTTTAGCTTCGGGTTCAGGTAACCTTTTTGTAGTTAATTTACTGAGCAGTCCCATTTTTTTGCGATTGAAATATACAAGAGAAAAAAAAAACACTTGGAAGGGAGCTACTGTTGTAAAATCACGGCAAAAGTCGCAAAATTGTAAATAAAGAAAAAAAGATCTAATTTCAGGTTAATATATAACCCTCCTTTTGTAGTTTAGTTCTAGGTTAATTTGAAGCTATGTGGAGGAAGGATATTACTCTAAATTAATACAAGAAGCGGCTAGCTATCATATTATAATAACATTGATATCTGATATGTACTGTGTATATATGCATGTGCATATGCATGCATAGTTTTTTGCACTACCTTTTTTTGCAGCCAAAAAAACTTTTAAAGCTAAGAAGCTGGTCGACTACCAAGTACCAATAATAATAATATAACATCAATGGTAATACTCGTAGCCGTTTCACAGTAGTACAATCCGGATACTACCATGGTAGTCCTACAAAAATGCCTGATATATCCAGCTGTATTATTTACTTTTTTGAAACATTATATACCTTTTAAAACATTATGTATTAATTTTCTTTCTCTATCATGATTAGTCATTAAGCACCCTCTCCCCCACACTACAGCTGCATGTGAGTGAGAAAATTACAAAAACTTACAATATAAATAATAATAATATCGTGTGCTAATAGATACTTCAGAAATAAGGTGTGTGTGTAGTTTTACTTTAGATCACTTACGTACCAACCAATAACTACTTTTAAAATCGATAAAGCTAATTAGGTCATCATTAACAGCCGTTAACCAATTTATCATGGTTAAGAAGAAATCAGAATTCTGAAGTGGGTACGGGAAAAATCACGTTCCGAATTCTGATGGTATATACCAATGGAATTTTTTTTTTCATAGAAATGGTATATAAGTTATATCATTAGAAAGAGAAATTTTCACTAATTATAGAAATCTACTTTAAGAAGCTCAAATCTCAATATTAAGCTTAAAATTTAAACCCAAAAAAAAAAAATTCTAAGGCTTGAGATTAAGAGCATTTCGCATTAAAAAAAATATTTTTCAAATTTTAATTTTAAGCCTAATATTGCAATTCGAGCACTAAAAAGTATATTTTTATAATCAGTGAAAGGTTCTCTATCTAATGATATAACTTATATACCATTTCTATGAAAAAAAAAAAAAAATTCCATTGGTATATACCATTAGAATTCCAGAATTCTATCAGTATATACCGGTCGGGACGTGATTTTTCCCAGTGGGTACCCTACTCAATAAATTTGAATTTAACCGTCTTAATGTACCGATATTGGGATTCTTATCAGTTGTTAAATTTGGAGCTTGGAGTCAATTTAAAATTTTAGTATCATGATAATGAACCCTCTTCACTGTTCAATTTATTTTGATTTGACTTATGACGCTCAATTAAGGATTTTTGTAATATTCTATAAGTAATTTAAATGCTTTCAAGTCCAAATTTATTTTATCTGGAACGTTAGTACTGTAACTGCAAACCCTGGATGCATCAAGTACCTAATAAAAGAAAATTATTAAATATCATGGCATAACGCATAATGGCTGGAGTCCGACTTCAGTGCTAAGTTTCTCCAAAACTACAACTACACTAACATCAAAAACTTCAACAAAATCAATTAATCTATCAAAAATCTATAGACATCTAATTACAACTACCACCACCCCCTCCACATCCACCACCACCACCACCTCCTCCTCCTCCACAACCACCGCCACCACCAAATGAACTACCACCACAGAAACTACCACCTGTGGATATTCCACCACAAGAACCTCCCAAAGTACAACACATACCTTGAGAACACCCTCCCCCAGCAGCACCTCCAGAAGTAACATCTGGGAAAAATCCAGCATCACCACAACATCCACTTGACCCGTCTGGCATACAACCTGGTGCTACTGGATAAATAGCTGGTGTATAAAACCACATCATTGTATAAGGAGCAGTTGAAAAAATTGCTAAATCTAATGAAGAGATTCGTCTATTATCTTTTTCTAATTTTTTTCTATCCTTAAAATCCCATATTCCTCTTTCATTATCATAATATTGATCATTAATATTAGAATCATTTTCAATTGGTAAAGGTCGATTTTTACTTAGTTGTTTTTTAATTGATTTTAAATATAAATATTTCAAATTTCCTTCAGCTGCGTTATGATAAATTTTAATTTGATTATTATCTTTTCTAATTTTCATAGAATTATGTGCTGATATATGACTTGTTGAATTGATATTACTAACTTTATTATAATAACCTCTATCACTTAAAATCTTATTATAAAAATTTTTCATTGCTCTTGATTCTGATGTTTTACTATAATGAGCTCTTATTGCTTCACAATACCAACATAAACATTCAGAATAAATTTCATTAAAATTTTTTTCATAAGTTTCACATGTCCATTTAAAAGAATTTGATAATTTTATTTCATCAATTTTATCATCATGATCAATGAATTTATTACATTTTTTCAAACAATAATCTAAATAATTTGAATCATTTAATTGATGTGTATGCCAAATTAAATCAACATCTAATGTTGGAACAACAGTTTTATTTGGATATTTTGCTAATAAAATGAAAAAATTCTCATATTTATTTATAATTTTATGAATCAATTCATCACCATTTTCATTATTATAAATATATCCAATATTATGCATCTTTTCAATGAAAACTTGTTGTCTATGAACAGCTGCTGCTAAATCAATTGTAAAAATTGATAAAGTTTCAAAATATCCTGATATTCCTCTTTTAAATTGTTGACGTTCTTTTAAAAATTTAGATCTTTGTGATCTTAATGCTGTTCTATCATCGAATGATAAATTCATCACAGCTTCACTTAATAATTTTTGAGCTTCTTGAATAGATTTAAATGGTAATTGTAATTTAAATTTATAAGAACCATCTTGGCTTAAAATATAACATTGACTTGCATCTTCACCATAAATATCATTAAACCCAACAACTTTTTCACCTTTACCTGCTTTAATTAATGCATTATTTAATCTTTTTAATTTCAATTTTTCATGATTGATTTCTATTCGACAATATTGACAAGTTAATGAAAAATCTGGTTCACCAAATCCTCCACCTAATTTTTCTAATGGTTTTGATTTACCATTTCTTGGTATAACCCATGGAACATATAAAGTATTTAAACATTGAATACATTTAATTTCTGTAACCAATTTATCATCTCTTAAATCCCATTTTAATTTAGTTTTATGTTCAAATATTTTTTTTGAAATTTCTAATCTTGGATCACTATAAAAACATTCTTTAATTTCATTATCGTTTGATGTCCATAATGATACATCTAACTTGGCCCATGGGAATGGTAAAAACTTATCACCAAAGAAATGCATATCTTCTCTATATCGTCTAGGATTTAATTTAAATGAATGCCAAACCATTAAAATATCTAATGGAGGTAATTCAATTTCAATTATATCATCTGATAAATAGATTTTTTCAAACCAAATTTCAAATCTTTTGGAAGCTACTTGGACATAAATTGCCCATCGTTTTTCTTTGGCTGCTGCTTCTCCTGTCGTTGTTTCATTATTTCTTAATGATATTAAATCATTATTGTTTATACCAAATAACCCATTTTCATTTTCAATTGATTTTTTTAATGAATAGAATGATTCTAATAATTTTAAATGAGTGTAAATGTTATCTATTGATGGTAATAATTCATCGTGAGTTGTTTTAGTTTTAGCTTCGGGTTCAGGTAATCTTTTTGTAGTTGATTTTCTAAACAACCCCATTTTTCATTTTTGCAGTCGAAATATGACAAGAAAAAGGGGGGGATACTTTCAACTTAATATATAACCTTCTTTTGTAGGTTAATTTAAATAAAAATGACGTATGTGGAGGAAAAATCTCACTCTCGATACAAGAAGCGGCTACTTATTGGCATATGACTTTGGTTTTGCAGCCAAAAAAAATTAATGAAAGATAAAAAAAAGGACTTAGCCGTATCGCTCGCAGCCGTACAAAGAACCCTGATCGATACGATACAGCCGTATCATTTATTGTTTTAAATTATTTTATTTGTTTACTATTTGATCATTAACAACCTCCTCCACCACCACATCCAGCACCCCCACCACCACCAGAGTAAGCACTACTACCTACAGATCTACATCCAGCACTTCCACCACATCCACCATTTGAAACTCCACAACTTAATCCTTGAACACCAATAGTTGTACAACCAGCAAAACCTTTTAAAGATATATTTTTAGTTGCAAATCTTTGTCCACCAACACATCCACTTGATCCAATAGATAAACAATTTGGTGGATTAGGATAAATGGATTTTGTGAAATAATGTTGTACTGAATAAGGTGCATTTTCTAAAACTTCCAAATTTAATGAATAAATAATTTTTTTTCTTGATTTAAAATCCCATTTATTTTTTTTTTCATCAAAATATTTATCATTAATACTTGTATCATTAATAATTGAACAAGGTCGATTATATTCATATTGATTTTTAAGATTTGTTTCAAAAGAATTTTTCAATTTATTATGAATATTTGGTAAATTTGTTTCAATATTAATTGAATTATGAGATGAAATATGATTTGTTTTATTAATATCACTAACTTTTTTATAATAATCAAAATCTTTTGAAATTTTTTTATCAAAATTTTGTATTGCTTTTTGAGCAAATAATCCATAAAGACCATAACTTCTTGTTGAACCACAATACCAACATACACATTCTGTATATATTTCATTAAAATTTTGTTGATATAATTTACAAGTTTCATCAAAAAAATTAGATAATTTATTTTCTTCAATTTTATCATCATGATCAATAAATTCTAAACATTTTTCATAACAATAAATATAATATTTTTCATCATTTAATTGATGAGTATGCCAAATTAAATCAATATCTAATGTTGGTATAATAATTGTTTTTTTATATTTTGATATTAATTTGAAAAAATTTTGATATTTTATTAAAAATTTTTCAATTAAATATTCAATATTATCATCATAATTAGTTAAATAACTGATATCATGCATTTTTGATATAAAAACTTGCTGCCTATGAACAGCTGATGCCAAATCAATTGAAAATGATGATGTTGACTCCCAATATCCTTCTATACCATGTCTAAAAGTAATTCTTTCTAACCTAAATAATGATCTATTTAGTTTAATTTTGGTTTTCTCTTCGGGTGTAACATCTAACATCAGATTTGTTATAACCAATCTTGCTTGATTTAATGATTTAAATGGTTCATTAAATTCTTGTTTATATTTCTCACAGAATTCATGAAAATATCTTAACCTTTTGCCTCTAACAGTTACAAATCCAATAACTTTATTACCTTTAGCACCTGATAAAAAAGCATTTTTTAATCTTTTTAATTTAATTGTATCATGAGTAATTCTAAATTTACATAGTGAACATTTAATTGCAAAATCCGGTTCACCAAACCCTCCACCTACTCTTTCATTATTATTTAATCCATTTCTAGGTATAACCCAAGGTACATAATTTTTTTTAAAACAATTTGAACAATTAACTATAGTCATTATAGAATCATCTTTTAAATCCCATTTTAATTTTGTTCTTCTTTCAAAAATTTCTTTAACTTCATCTAATCTTGGATTACTGAAAAAATATTCATTATTATCTTTATCTGACCATAATGATAATTCAATTTTTGACCAAGGAAATAAAACAAAATGATAACCAAAAGTATGAACATCTTCTCTATATCTTCTTGGATTTAATTTATAAGCATGCCATACCATTAATATATCTAATGGTGGTAAATCAAAATTTTCAATTGCTTTTTCGTCTTTAATAACATTTTTTAATAATTTACCAATAAATTCATGAAACCATATTCCAAATCTTTTTGATGCAATTTGAACATATATAGCCCATCTTTTTTCTTTTGCAACCTTGATATTTTTAAGTGTTTGATTAGAAGATAATGAAATATCATCTGTGTTGTAGATACCAAATAAACCATCTTGATTTTCTATTGATTTTCTTAATGAATAAAATGCTTCTAATAGTTTAAGATGTGTTATGATGTTATCTTTTGATGGTAAATCCACACTAATAGCTTCTGGTAATTCATTTTTTTTTTCAAATAACCCCATTATCAAAGGTTTGTTAATTATTTTTGTTCAAAGTTTGACAGAGGCGAGGAGGAAGGGTATTGGCTTATATATATATGCTAGTCATCATGGACAGTTTGTTTATCGTAGGTTATGATTGATTTAGGGTGTGTGGGTCTAAAGAAAAAGTGACGTCCATTCTAGACTAGTTAGTATACCAAGAATTAATAAATAAAGTACGTAGTCTAAAATTAAAGCGGCTGATAATAAGTCTTGGGAGGTCGGAAACCCGATATCACACTGAATATAATATAAAAAAAAAAATATCTTGTTTACTCTACTTATTTACTTATCTAATTTTCTAAAAGAGCATATAATAATAATATATTATGCTTGTTCAGCTTCATAAACACCATTAGGTTGATAAACAGTACCGTCAATTTCGTTTAAATCATTTCTTGATAATCCTCTTAATAATTTTAAATCTTCTCTAACAGCATAAAAATCTTTAGGATTAGTTAAATCGTAAGTTTCAACAAGTTTGATTGGTTCTTCATTTTCAAATGATGCTTTGTTATATTGATCATAATTAGTAAATAAAACAATTTGATCACTATAACCTAACATGCCAAATTTAAAATTAAAATGATATAAATAAGATCGAATTTGAGTCACGTCTTGTTCAAAATTTGATTGGCTAATAGGAACTGGTTTACATTCAGCAGCCAAAAACAAGGTATAATCAAAATCATCAGCGGTTTCTTGGAAATTAAACGGTTCACCATCATTTTCATGTTTAACAAAACTTGGTTTGTGTGCCATTGAAGCAAAATATCTCATTGCAAATCTTGGTCTATAATTTAATTGAGTTGTTGACCCATCACTATGCTGAATAATTCTTTTATGTTTGACATGTCCTTCACCTTTATAAGACATTAATCGAAACGGATCTTCCTCATTTGGGTATATAGTGAAATTACAAATAATACCTAAAATTGTATCAAAATCTTCTTCATGTTTAGCTGGGAAGTTTTGCGTAATTTGACTCCACTATAATTTGAATGTTAGTATATATACTCTCTTTTTTTCTGATGGTTAAAAGTTCTAATGATATATTATTAGATAAATATATAACCTAAACTTACTGGTCCATAAGTAGATTCTGGAATATCTTTGTGCTTTAATGAATACCAAGGTGATTGATCTAGTTGAAATTTTGGTGGTGTAAAGTCTTCTAAAGCACCCATTTCATGACTTTCAAAAAGAGGTTTATATTCTTCATAACTTATTTTTCTATTGAAAATTCTGGTTTGTGGTTTTGCGGCAGCTAATGTTCGAATTGCAGTAGGAAGAATTGTTTTTGATGAATGTCTTAATGTAGCCAACATTTTTTTGTTTTTGTATAGTGTAATACTTATTTATAATATATTCTTTTTTTTCTTATTTAAGAAGGGAATTGACCTGTATTTATAGTTTACTGTACAATTGGTTATACTGTACAGCTGTATACTATTATAAGTAAGGTCTAGTTGATCAATTGATTAATTAATGTTTGGTTGCGCAGTCTAAGAATTTATAGAACATTTTATGTAAAAGTTACAAGGTGAACCTGGTTTTTGTCTATAATATGTATTAATGGGCATTGCCATTATTATTATGATGTCAAATACAAGTTTAAATAAGTCTAATGCAGTCTTGTGAAAACTTAAAAACTTTTCATACGCATAATATATATGCAATGTATAATACCAAATCGAGTAATAGCGTGGTTATTATTTACTGTACTATAAATGGATTGAATTAATTATAATTACCCCTATTCGAGCGCTTGGACATTGTGTCACCAAGCTTGTGCATTACAATATAAATGATCTACATCATGATATCAGCAATCTTATACTACCAGGTACAGTACACATCGATATTACCTGGTCCAGGTAATAAATGGCAGTAAATATGGATTGGATATATCATCGATGGGCTATAATTCTACTGTAGAATCATTATAAAACATATTATTATAATATGCGTACTGTAGACCGATACGTATTATAATTTCTGAGTATACAAATACATGTACTCGTGTTAACAATCAATTGGCCTTCTATAGTGATCGATTCATCACGTCACTTAAACTTATATATCCTATCATCATCGGATGGTAATTGATTATATATCTAGTGTAGCATTCATGATGCGAATACCGGCCGTACTAGTACGAATACTCGATCGCTGTATGTACAATTGTGCTGTGTGATATCGATACCATTGCAAGTTTTGAATGAGAGCATTAGTCTAAAGGTTCCTACCTGGTATAGGAAGAAAAAAAAATTATACATCATTTAATTACAACCTTGGCATCAAGGTTTAGTTTACACCAGGACCAGTATAATATCAATATTGTAAATTGGAGTACTAATATTACATGTATATATTACAAATTTAAAAAAATATTTTAAGGCACACATAGCCACCTGCATCAGGTTATAAATTTGACATCAAGCAATTTACATGTATTAATATTATCGCCGGGTATTGGTAGCTAAATTTTGACATATCATTGTTCCTTTTAAATCTACTATGGTAACAACCAATGGTAATCTATTAACATCCAAATTTAAACCATTGTTTATTTACCTGGTGCCTGAGTAGTACATTTTGCAGCCATGGCTGAGTACCGGTAGTACTTAGTACATGTGCACCTTAGTGTACACCTTAGTGTATTGGCGGGATTTTCTTTAAAAATGGATTATGATATGATTTGTCCTCTGTAAATTGTTATAATAAATCGATTTGGTACCTCAGGTAACTTAAGCTTAAAACCGCATGGACGAAAGTAGAAACCAAAATTTGAAACATAAATATGTATCAGATACTGTAAAAACTAATTAAAAGCAAGCATCATAATGCATGTCTAATCTTCTTTCAGCATCTACCCGCAGTAAAATTTTATCCATGGCCACGAATGCTTGTGTAATTTACATCATCATCATATTCAATCAGACTGCCAACTACCACATACAATTGTACAATTGTGCGGTATAGTCTATTGAGTGTTTCCATTGAATTCATTGTTGGTTCCACTACCCACCTCAAGCCAATGATAGGTATTATATCGTCAACCATAGATAGTAACTTAAAAGCATTGTTTTCAGGCTTACCCTGAGGACAAAAACTGAGTCTTCAATTGAATCTTTCGGTTGTTTTGATTTTCAATTCATGTGTTCTAAAAACATTAATGGGCAGATATATATGAGACTACAGTATACCAGTAAATATTATGGTGTCTCTATTATAAGATATATAGCTACCAGGCCGGTATTACAGTTTACTTCCCTGAAAAATTTTCTGTCTACAAGCTTATATGCATGTTGTAAGCTGCGGTTAAGAAAGTTTCAGTAATAAGCTTACTACAGTATATTGATATTAATACCATGGTAAGTCCAAAAAAGTTGTACTGAAATATACGCCTATCGGCTTTAAAAATTATATCTATAGTTTATATATGCTATCGCGCTTGATCATTGCGGTAGCTGATAAAAACTCATTTGTCGAATCAATCCAATACAGCATCAATCTAGAGTGTAATGAGTTCATACGGTTGACAGTTTTCTTTTAAAATAATATTACAAAGACATTATTATTCTGCTATTAAAAATAAACACGCATAATTTAAATTTCAATTACAACAAGAGATGATTAATTCGAATTGTAGGTCGTTTGTGATATAGAGATATCGTGTTTTAAAAAACCATAGCAGTGAACGTTAAAGGATACAGCTCGAGTAATCCAGGTCATATATATATCACTGCCAGCCTAGGTAGTATACAATCCATCCATAGCAACGATTATGCTTAATTACATGCAGTTATACAATTAATTTGTCCCTAAGATCGATATATCGATCCCACCATCTTACTACTTGTAAGCTGATAAGGACTGATAAGGACTACTACTAGTAAGCTTATTATAACAAATCATACCATCCAGAACTGTTGATAACACTTAATTAGTGCCTGCTATCTACTAACTGTAGCTAAATTTAAATATTCGCAACAAATAGCATGTAATATATATCATAAAATATGCAAATAAATATTGGTACAACTATATAGATTATATAAAAATATATCGTATAGTGTGTATTAACTAATATAAAAAATCTTTTTTTTTTTATAATTGTTAGTATCAAAAAACTATTTTAAATCAATTTTTGAAATCATTGGTTTTTCTAACTTACTACTAACAATAACATTAATTCCTTTTTTAGTATTACAAACTTGTTTTTCAGCTAAATTACAATCCATCATAACTTCAATTTCAACAATAGAAACTTTTGAACCTAATGAATCAAAAAATTGTTGACTTGGAATATGAAAACCAGCCAAGACAATTTTATTTAAATTTGGTGGACAAAATTTTGATAAAGGATGCCATGATTTTTGCATATGACCAACATCAAATTTTAATTCCAATTTTTTTAAACTTTTTGGAGGATCTGTTGATAATGATTTAACTCTTTCAGCATGTGTTAATGCACTATAATTTCTATCATATTGACATGATAATTCAATTAATTGTGATCCCAAATCTTTTAAATCAAATGGATAATCCCATGAACAGTTAATTAATTCTAAATTTTCAATATTATTATCAATTGGTTCATCAAATCTAACTCTTACACCTTTTAAAGTTAATTTAGTCATATTTGGGAACGTATTTAATAAATCACCAATATCACATAATGGTAAATCAATAGTACTATTATCAGCATATGATGATCTTGTTATTGATAATTGAGATTCTATTTCAAGATGATCTATAATTGTATGAACTTTTGGTGTCATATATTTGATCCAACTACTAGACGATGATAATGTTAATGATAATGATTTGATATTATTAGATTTTATTAAATTTGATGATAATTCATCTGCTTTATGCCATTCTGCCCATTTATCTGATGGTAAGATTTTTAATTTATTAATACATGGTTGATATCTAAAAGTATTTAATTTTGAAATTCTATCCCAAGGTATTGAACAATTTTTAAATAATATTAATGCTGATGCATTTCTTAAATCTTTTGATACAAGTGAACATGACAATAGATCTTGTGTTGATGATGATTTGAAAACTTCTAACAAAAGTTCAGTAGGAAGTTGAGATAAACTCATGTTGTTGTTAAAAGATCTAAAATTGTATATATATAAAATAAGGGTTGTGTATAATAAATAATGAGACAAGAAAAAAAAAATAGGAATCTAAGTAGTATTTAAAGGAATTTTTTTTGTCTATATAATTTCTAAGCTGAACTAAAATCTAGGCCACTAAGTTTAGAATAATAGAAATTAGGGGTCCGAGAACCCGATAATAAAATTTTTTTTTTTAGATTTTTTACCCCAGCTTTAGCTGCGATGAATTCGATGAATCGGTAGTGGGAGGTATCCACTTAAGCACTATTAACACTATTTTTTTTCTTGCTTTGCAGATCTTTTTTTTAAATTCCCAACTTTTTATCAGATAAGGCTCAAATAAAATCTTAATTACAAAAAAATGTCAACGTGATCAACCCCCCAAAAGATAATGTTACCATAATATTTGAACAAATGACTCTTTTTTTTTTCTTGGTGTATAGTATTTAATATACCCCTTATTTTCTTTCAACTAATTTTCGTGAATAGTTTGTGCTAAACTAATCCAATCCGAAACACCAACACACCATGGATCCGTGTCCCGATCTACTAATTGTTCATGACCCCAAACAGTCAATTTATCAAATTTTTCAATAGATTGTAATTTCTCTGCTAATTCTTCATCATCTTCTTTAATATCAGGATTAACTTGTTTAAAAACATAACCTTGATATCCTTCTGGTAATGGAATATCAGTACCTTTTAAATGTCTACCACGGAAATAAACAACTTTATTTTCATCATCAACTTGATCAATTTTAAAATATTCATCAACTTTGGCTGGTCCTGTATAATGAATTTTACAAGGTAAGACGTTAACTTGAGTTTCTTTTGATGGTTTAATATCGATATCAACACGCATTGTTTTTTTTTTTTTTTCTTGACAATAAAAAAGATGATAATGTTAATAAATTAAAATTTTTTTACGCGTCGTTTTATTTATTTTTTTTTTTTTACGTGCATTTATTCTAACCTCCCAATACTAAAAGGATTCATACAAAATTATCGTCAAATAAATTTCTGCATCACTTGAATTCTACCGACATCGGTCATCAACACATTTTTTTTTTTTTTCAAAATTTTTTATCATCACTGATAAGCGTCAAACGAAATAATGGGACCTATTCGATTCAAATATATCGTCAACAAGTAAGGTTATACATAAGAAAAAACATACTAACAATAAAAAGATGGGTTGATCCACTTCTAGGGATTGGTATAGGTGTTACTGCTTTCTTGATTACAGAAAATCGAGAAAATAGACCAGCTGGGCATACTTTGAAAGAATTAATCTTTGATTTTAACAAAAAGTAATAACACGTCAATTTTGCATTTGTATATATATCATTCTCATTTGTATTATAATTATTTATTAAGAAACTTTTCAACTACAACTTTCTCAAGCCGCGTGCGGCTTTCTTACATTTCGAATAAAAAGAAGTATTAGCATTAAATAAATATATTATAAAGTAAAATAAATAACAAACTATGTTTGAGTCTTTTTTCGTTTATGAGAAGTTTCTTCATGATCATCATTTTCATCAACATGATCATCATTTTTTCTTTTACGACCTTTTGTTGATTTTCTTGGTTTAGTTGCAGGTTTTTCAAAAGTTTTATTATTATTATCTTTATCTTGTTCAGTCGTTTGTAATACTGATGGTTGATTTCTTTTCAGCCATTCTATTAAAGAAACTGGATTTCTAATTGGTTGTTTTTCATCATGTTCAAATTCATTTGCTTCATTTATTAGATTTTTATAATGAATACCTAATTCTGTTAATTCTAATTTATTATCTTCTTCATCTTCTTCATCTTGTACTAATAATTTTTCTTCATCTAATTCATTAATTTGAACTTTTTCATCTAAATGATCTGTATTTAATCTTTCTAATGTATCAACTAATTGAGTCTTTTGTCTTAATAATCTTTGAAAAATTCTTTTTGCTATTAAATCTTGTGCAAATAAATCTTCACTTATTGCCATTTTTTCATTAAATGTAATTTCCATTTTTTTATATTTTTTTTTAAAACTTTTATAAGGTACTGAATCTTTTGATTCTTCTTTATCGTGTATACTATCGTCCATCTTTGTGATTTGTCTATATGTATTGTAATGATGTGAAAAGAAGAAGTTAAAGGTAAAAAAAACTGGCGCGTGTATAAATTTTCTCTATTGATCCCAATATAAAGTAAAGTGTCTTCCCAACACAGTTTTGTATTTTTTTTTACTCAAACGCGGCCACACAAGCCTACCTACCGATCATGATTACAATAAATTTACAACCACAACTTTTTTTTTTTTCCCACTACCTCATCAACATATAGAATAAAAAAACAACAAAAATGTCTAATCCAAGTGAAATTAATGGTGGTGTCGCAGTGGCAATGGCAGGTAAAGATTGTGTTGCAATTGCCTGTGATTTAAGATTAGGAATGCAATCATTAGGTGTTTCATCAAATTTTGAAAAAATCTTTGGTTATGGAAATGTATATTTAGGATTAACAGGTCTTGCCACCGATGTTTTAACAGTTAGTGATGCATTAAAAAATAAAGTAAACATGTATAGAATGAAAGAAGAAAGAGATATGGAACCAGAAACTTTTGCTAATTTATTATCAACTACATTATATCAAAAACGATTTGGTCCTTATTTTGTTGGACCAATTGTTGCTGGATTAAATTCAAAAACTGGTAAACCATTTTTATGTTCAACTGATTTAATTGGAGCAATTGAATATTGTGAAGATTTTGCAGTTAGTGGTACTGGTTCAGAACAATTATATGGTATGTGTGAATCATTATGGGAACCTAATTTGGAACCAGAAGATTTATTCGAAACTATTTCACAAGCTTTGTTAAATGCTGCTGATCGTGATTGTTTAAGTGGGTGGGGTTCTGTTGTTTATATTATAACTAAAGATAAAGTTGAAAAGAAATTGTTAAGAACTAGAATGGATTAGTATAAGTCTTTTAATTTATTATTTACAAGTATGTTTCTTTTTTTTTTATTATTTATTTTGTTAGTCGTTAATTTACTTAGTGGCAACATGGCGTAGATAACCATCTTTACCAAATTCTTCTTCCTCTAGTTTTTTCCATTTAGCTTCCATAGCTTTTCGTTTTTCAATAGATTTTAATGATGCTTCTCTAGCTCTATCTAATCGTTCTTTTCTTAAACACATGGTTAATTCATCTTTAATGTTATTGCAAGCGCCAAACATTTTTGATAGATAACCTTGTCTATGACATTCATCTAATGCATCGATTAAATCACCACATTCTGGTTTACTTGGTTAGTTGTATTATGATAATATATATATACTTACTATCTCGTTTTGTTTCATTAAGTTGTGGATGCATTTCTATTAAATAAAAAAATTAGCTGATGATTTTTTTTCTGAAATTGTCGAATAATTTTGGGATTAAAAAAATCTTGTATTAAAAAAATACTGTATATCGGTCGTCGGTGGTTGGTTTTTTTTTTTTTTGAAAAAAAAAAAGATTTAAATTTTTCATTCATCATTACAAGGATAAGAATAAAGAACATCAAAAAATGAGTGATAATAAAAGAACAACTAAACAAGCAATTTTTTTCTATGGTACTGGTATTTTAGCTATTGCAGCTGCTATTAAAGCAAGACGATCAGTTGCAGCTAGACGATATGCTCCATTAATTTTTGATCCAAACCAAAGAGCTCCAAGTTTTAATATGATGAAAGATGCAATTCAAGCAGTTTCAAATGCTACAATGTTAAGTGTTAGTTCATTTTCATTTGGTTTAGCTACAGTTTGTTGGTTAGGTGATATTTCAACTATTCATGAATTTGGTGCTATGATGAAAAAAAAATTAGGTGGCGACATTAAACAAAAAGAATTAGAAGCTATGCCTGTTAGTGAGGAAGTTCAAAATATGGAAAATAGCATTAACAAATCATTAAGTTAATAATAACAAGAAGAAGCAAAATTCTAGAGTTTTTACCAGCATTACTAACATCCTTTTGTATTTATATCATTATTATTTTATCAATTGTACATATCAATATATTCTTTTCTTGCAAGTTTTTCATCTGCTTCAGGTCTATTAATTGCAACCCATTTTGGTTCATCTTGAAATAATCTCATTGCTTTAATATAATCATTACTACTTAGAGTAAATCGATGATAAATTCCTTGTGGTAAGATAATCATGTCATTTTTTTCCATTGCAATTCTAATCCAATCATCATCTTTACTTCTAACATCAAAATAACCATCACCATCAACAATATATCTAATTTCTTCATCTTCATGTAAATGTTCAGCATAAAAAGTTTTTAATTTAGATTCATAATTTTCTTTACCTCCTAATCCTTCTGGTGTAATACAAATTTCATCTCTATTAACATATTTTCTATCCTTTGCAATTTCATTAACTTTATCAAGATCAATATTTTCATAAGCTAAAACTCCAATTTTTGATAAATATTCTTTATCAACAGATTTACCTGAATCATGAGGTTGTCTTTGATCAATATCGTTATTGTTGTCGTGATAATAGCACTTCATTTTTTTTTAAGGTTTAGATTGTGAAAAAAAAAAAAGTTCTTGAAAAAAATAAAAAGTAAAAAAGCTGGAGTAAATAAGGAAAAACATATTACTAATAAGCCGTGTTCCTAAATATTGTTAATATAGGTTGAAAAAGCGGGGGATACCGTTTTAAGGAACAAACCTAAAAGGGTCCAGATATCTTGAATCGACTCTCTTATCTATTTATTTATATACCATTATTAAATAATATCCACAATTTTATATTGTAATGACGACAACCAGTTATCGATTTTATTAGGTTCTATTATAGTTAACACAGCCTAGGCTACAGCTTGATAAGGAAAAAATAATATGGCCTTTTTCTCTTCCTCAACGCAAATTAATTAAGAATTGCTGAAACGTATGAACAGTCATTCGATTTTACTAATTTCAAAAAACCTTTAACATTATAATTATAATCTTAGAAACAGGGTAGCTAGATCTATAAGAGAAATTTCGTTTGAAGTATCGGTGGGAATTCTCAAATTTGATCGCTCTACACTTACACTTACTCAAAAGTTTACCACTTTAATAACTAAATTAAAAAAAAAAAGGCATGTAGTACTTATATTTTTTTTTCTTTATAAAAATACATAATAATAATAATAATAAATACTACGACTCTTGTGATTGAGATGCTTGTGAACTAGATGCTTGTTGTTTTTGTTTTTGACTTGATGACGAACTATCATCATCTTTCTTTTTACCTTTTTTATCATTTTTTTCTTTCTCTTTTTCTTCTTGTTCTTTTTTCCTTCTCATTTCTTCATCATACATTGATAATCTTATTGCTTCAACTAACATCATATCTTCTAAACCTTGAGCACTTCTTCTTCTATTTGAAAACCCTCTTAATCTTCTATTTGATCTTGATCCATTAGAACTAGAGGAACTTCTCGGATCATCGGCATTTAAAAAAGCCGTAGCATGTAAAGCATTAGCAGCTGCACTTCTTCTTGCTTGATGTCGTCGAGCTGAATGTAAGATATTCACCCAATCAGGTCGGATTTGATCAATTGTAACAACTTCAGCAGCTGATGGTGGTAATGAACCTTTTCTTCTCTCACTTGCTGATAATGTATTATTTGAATTATTATTAGTATTATTATTAATTGCACTAGATCGTTCTCTTTTAGCTGATGATGGTGTTGAACTTGGTTTACCATTTCTAAATGGTGGAGGATAATAAACAACACCAAAATCAATTGCTGTACAATAAGGACAACAAGCTGGTTCACTAATTAATTGTTGATCTTCTTCTGGTTTTGGAGTTGAATTATTTGAATCTTCAGATGCATGAGGTGGATGAGGATCAGCTCTTTTAATTTGAACAAAACATTCAGTACAAATAGGTTGTAAACAACATCTTGTAGAATTTAACCATTTTGGATAAAATAAAAAACAAATTGGACATTCAATAGAATTTCGATATAATTTCACTTCTAAACTTTGACTATAATCTGGTTTTTTTTCTTTCTTGTTATTATTAGTATTATTATTATTTTTTAAATTTTGTAATCTATTTTTAATAATTGGTGCTGTTAATGGTGGTCCAATAGGTGCTGAAGACGTTGATGCTTTTGAACTTTCAGCTGTAGTACTATTATTATTTGGTAAATCTTCAACATTAGTTTCTGATAATGATCTACCTTTTTCAACACTTTCTAAATGTTCTGCTTCTTCTTTTAATCTCCAAATTTCTCTTAATTCTTCATCATGATCACTTTCTTCATCTTCATCTGAATCACTATCTTCTATATTATCAACATGTTCAACTCCTTTCACTGCTGCATATAATTGACGATCTGTCCAACTATCTTTAACATCATTTAAAGGTTTATAATAAGGTGCTAATTGACGATCAATAATTAATTGACGAACAATTTTATATTGATATGTATGTTTACCTGGATAAACTCCATGAGGAGCTAAATACCCGCCATCAACCATATCAGCAGGATCTAGTTGTGGAATCTCATTATCTTCTTGTTCTGGTTGTGATTCTTTTCTTCTACGTCTTCGACTAGTTGTTGTAGTTGGAACTGTATGGGAACGATCTCTTCGTCTCGATGACGATGACGGTGGTTGAACTTCTTTGGTATTTGCGTTCCCCATTCCCTATTTGGTCTTTTTTTTTATATACTATTAGATTGATATAAAGTTGGATCAATATATTTTTATATTTTTGTAATATATTTTTCCACTCTCTTGTTATAGTAATAGTTTAAAGAGAGAAAAGTAAAAAAAAAAAAAAATAAAGAAAGTTGCAATGATATTGTGTTAATAATAAGAGAGAAAAAAAGAAAAGGTGCGCAGTACAATTTCAACAAACTATTTTTACGCTTGTTTTAATTCTTTTTTTTTTTTTTTTTGATTGTGGGACAAAGCTTAAAAATAGTTGTTTTTTTGCGGTGGTGCATAAAAAAAATCAGTGTAGCAAATTTAAATAGAGAGTAAGAAAAAAATCAGGAGGTTGAGCTTTTATTCTTTTTGGGACCAATATTTTTTATGCTTAGTCTAACCAAAAAAAGCGGGTGGCCGGTTTGATTTTCGATAATTTTTGGTGGGTAGGTTAAGTTAAGTTAGCTAGCACCAGCTGGCCCAGTGGGAAGAAAAAGTCAAAGCGGTGATAAAATAGATCCGAGGGTCGGATAGCGGGGGTCAAACGGTAAAATCTTCCAGCGCTGGAAATTTTCAATTCTCCCACTGCACCCACCAGACACTGCTATTACTGTAATTTTTTAAGCACCGATATTTTGACTGAGTCAATGAACTCTATAAAATGACAACATTATACATTAGTTTCTAATGCAATACGATAGGAACATAATTTTTTTGATCAAATGAGAATCCGGATATCTTGAATCTTTGAGAGTATAACGAATATAAACTATAAAAAAAAGACGACTCACACCAATGAGCATGACATTTTTAAATAATGGAAAAA
>JAJLUL010000086.1:75304-91733 GCA_030564325.1 Blastobotrys capitulatus | reverse complement strand
TTTTTTTTTTTTTTTTTTTTTTTTTTTTACTCCTTACATTTAATTAGAACAAAAATTACGAAACACCACAATAGGGTGTACAACCTGTACAACTAGTATACTAACCAAGAATATAAATAGAATAATAAAAACAAAAAGAATATAAATAGAATGGAATATGATAGGAAATATAACTACGAAACGTTTGACGATTTTTTAAGATTAAAATTAAAATTCCCTACAGCAGCAAGATTAAGGGGATTATTGCATAAAACACCATTAGCATTTTTATCAGATAATATTGATAATACTAACAACAACAATAATAACAATAGATATATAGATAGATCATTTAGTTCAAGTGATATACCAGATTGGAATAAATATGATCAAGAAAATAAATCATCAACATCAATAAATTCAATAAATTCAGCACGTTGGTCATCAATATCATATCAAAGTAGTAGTACTAATTATACCAAACAAGAAGAAAAAAGAATAGATCCTACAATGAATTTACCATCAGAAATCATATTGCATATATTATCATATTTAGATTACAAAACATTAACTCAAGCATTATTAGTAAATAAATTATGGTTTTCATTAGCATCAACAAATAGTGTTTGGAGATCAATATATTATAGAAATAAATATTGGGATGTTTGTGATGATTTACCAATTGGAGTAGATTGGAAATTATTATTTGAAACTAGATATCAATTAGATCAAAGATGGTTAAAATCAAAATTAGATCCAAAAGTTTTAATTGGTCATAAAGATTCTGTATATTGTGTTCAATTTGATGATGAGAAAATTATAACTGGTAGTAGAGATAAAACAGTGAAAATATGGAGTAGTAAAACTGGAATATTAATAAAAACTTTAGGTAATGAAAATGAGAGTATTCGTCATGAAAGATCAGTATTATGTTTATGCTATGATTCAAAATATATAATTACTGGTTCAAGTGATAGTTCATGTATTATTTGGGATATTAAGAAATTTAAACCATTAAAACAAGTTTATAGACATTCATCTGGTGTATTAGATGTTTGTATGGATGATAATTATATTATTAGTTGTTCAAAAGATCGAACAATTTGTGTTTGGGATAGAATAGATAATGATGATGAATTAAAATTTCCATTAAAATGGAGATTACAAGGACATGAAGGACCAGTTAATGCAATTGATTTAAAATCAAATTATTTAGCAAGTGTTGGTGGGGATACCATAGTTAGATTATGGGATTTAAATAATGGTAGTTGTATTAAAACTTTTGATGGACATTTAAGAGGATTAGCATGTGTTCAAATGTGTTTAAAAAATAATTTAATTATTAGTGGATCAAATGATGATACAATTAGAATCTGGGATATTAATACTGGTAGATGTTTAAAAATTTTAGAAGGACATAAAGCATTAGTACGATCAGTTCATTTATTTAATAATAAAATTATTAGTGCTAGTTATGATCAAACAGTTAAAGTATGGGATTTAAAAACTGGTAAATTATTAAATGATTTTGATGGATTACATGGATCATGGATTTTTAGTGCAAAAGCTGATTGTAAAAAAATTATAACTACAAGTATGGGTGTTAAACCTGTTGTAATGAGTTTTGGTAAAAATTTAGATCAAAATTATTTAGATTATGTACGTTAATAACTATTGTTATTGAGTTGGTGGTGGATTAATAGTAGAAGAACCAACAGTTGATGAATTAACTGGTTTTGGTGCAACTCTTTTTGTAAAAGCTCGATGTCTTGTTTCATTCATATAAGCAATACTTGATTGAATCAAATAAGCTAAAGAACCTAAAGCTCTAAATGCAGCTAATCCAGCAACACTCCATAAAATAATTTTTAAATAAACATTTTTTGAAGTATTTTTATAACCAAAAACTTCAGTCATAATCATTGCCAAAACTAAATTAGAACATAACCATGATAATAAAACATTAGTTCGAACTGCTCTATAATAATCATCTTTTTTAGTTGAAGGACTTGGTGGTTGTTCAGGAGTCTTTTTTCTTTCTCTTAAATTACATAATGCTTCTTCATATCCACTATCAATATCTAATTGTTCAGATGGAATTTCAATTTCAACAACATCTTTACCAGCTTCTGCTTTAACAACTGCATGACCTAAATCTTGTTGTTGAACATTATCACCTTTTGTACCCCATGTAACATCATGAATATTACACATGGCATAAATTTGTAATGTAACTGAATATGCTGGTAATAATAAGAAATATTGTAATGATGATGTGAAAATATGCCATGGTTCTAAATATAAAAATGACATGATAGCATATAATCCATAAGTTGATGCTAATGAAACAATAATATTAGTAAAAACATTATTACCTAAACTAACACCATCACCACTTAAAATAATTGATTGAATAACAAAATATAACCCACATGCTGTTGCATAAGCTGCAACTAATGCTAATAATGCAATACAAATTAAAAATAATAATCTTGCACCTTGTGGTCGATTCCCTAATGATAAAATGAATTGAGAACCAATAACACAAATACAAGTATATTTAAAAATTAAAAATAAATAATAACCACCATTATTTGGTATAACAGCATCATTCCCACCAGCTAATGAACCAGCAACAAAATAAAATGCTAAATAAAAATTGGCCAAACTAAAAAATGTAAAAACTAATTGAACAAATTGATAAATAAATTCAATATGTAAAAAAAATTTTCTTAAAAATGAATGATCAGTAGACCAAATTTGTTTAAAATGTGTTTGAGCATAAATAGCTGCAAATAATGCACCATTTAACCATCTTCTTCTTTGTGAAATGAATTCAGGAATTGTATCTGGTACATCAGTTTCACCAGTTGCACTTCTAACATATTTTAAAACCCATTTTTCACCTCTTTTTGCAACTAATTCCCAACATAAAATTCGATCTTCTGCTAAATACATATTGGAAGTAAAAACATCTGCTTCAGTACCATGTAAAAATTCTCCTTTAAAATAACTATTTAAAGGACCTGTACCATCAGGTAAATTTTTTAATGCTCTATATCTATAAGCACTTAATGCACCAGGTAAAACACTAATATAACCAAATGCACTTTCTAATGGTTTATCTAAAATATTTGACATTTTATATTCAAAATTTTGTGCTGCAACTAATGGATTCATTAAATTTAATCCTGCTTTACCTTTCATTGCTTTAATTTCACCACATGCACCTGCAACATTAGAATCACTATCAAATGCTTTCCATAAATGATAAATTGATGTACTACCTGGTTTAGTACCAACATCTAATAAAATACAAACATTTGGATTTAATAATGGACAAAATGCATTAAATAACCATCGATGACTATTAATTTTCTTTTGATTTTTTTCTTTTAAACAAAAAACCATTTGAACTGGTACAATACCTTTTTCGGCACCTTGAAAATTCATATTTGGATCTAATGAAACTTGAGTTGTATATTCAAAAATATGAGCTTGAACTGGTACTTCATTAACAAAACTTTTTGCAATACCTTCTTGGAAAACACCCATTGCTGCTAAAGTATCTAAAACTCTTGGATCAATTTTAGTTCTACCATCACTAACAATTGTAACAACAACTTTTTTCCAACCATCTCTACCCCACATTCTTGATTTATTTCTTGAACATAAATGAGCAATATTTTTCATAACTGCATGTAAAGTTCTTGTAAAAGAAACTTCATCTTCATTATACATTGTAATACAAATACATAATTGAATATCTCGTTCATAAATTGCTTGTCTTAATGTAAATCCACTATCACTGAAATTATCTGGATCACTTGTACATGCAGTATATCTCATATAAACAAATTCATCATTATCTCTTCTTGGTAAAAATGAATATAATTTGGTTGGAACTGGACAATCTAAAACTAAATTACCTCGAACTAATTTAACTTCTTTTCTTGTCATACTTTTATGTCTTCTTGGTTGTGCTTTTTGTGGTGCTTCAATAACTTCACTTAATGTATCTGCTCCACTTAATGTTGTACCACTTGCTAAACTTCTAGTTTCTTCATTATTATTATCTTTATCATCAATATATTTATATTCCATTTCTTCATCATTTGGTTCAAAACTATCATCACTTTCATGTTCAGTTGCATCGTCGTCGAGTTCTTCTTCTTCTTCTAATTCACTGTCTTCATAAGTAATATATGAAGATTCTGTTTGTTGTGTTAATTGACTATTAGTTCTTGAAAAATCTGGTTGAGAAGGTGGTGGTTGAGAATAAGTTAAAGGTCTTGTTGGTGGAACATCATCCATTTGAATAGATTCCATATCATTCATTGGAGTTTCTTGACGTGTCCATTCTGCTCTTAAAGTACCTGGGGAATATGCTCCATTTCTAATTGGTGAATTTGTACCATGAACTCTAGTTGGTGAATTTCTTGTTGGTGATCTTGATGGACTAGTTGGTTGATTGTATCTTGATGGTGAGTTATTGTATCTACTTCTTGATCCTAATAATGATTGAGTAGGTGATGCATTTTCTTCTGTTTTATTGAGTTAGTTTTTTGTTATTCTTTTTGGATTAATACTTACCTAAATGATAATCGATTGATCTTGAATTAGTATGCCCATAAGTTGGTGAAGGTTGAGTTGGGGGCATTGGTAATTGCCGTCGTCGATTTGGTGACGGACTACCATCATAATTGTATTCCATAACTTACTCTTGTTGATTTGCCTTGGTTGGTTGTTGTTTTAAAAATTGTCGAAAATAAGGCGTGTTTTTTTTTTAATAGTTGTCGAAATGCCTTTTTAAACTGTCGAAAGTATTAGGCGGGTATTCTTTTTTTTTTTCTCTATATATAATAAATGTCGTGTCGATTGAAAAGAAAGAAAAAAAAAAAAAAAAAAAAGAGAAAGAGAGAAAAAAATTGTTTATGTGGGAATTTTTGTTTATTTATAAATAAGTAAATAAATAAACAAATCATGGTTTGAGGGAAGATCCTGCAGCAATTACATTTATTATTGTGTTTAATAGGGGCTTATAATAATAACAATTTTAATAAATCATAATAAACAAATTTAATCCAATTTACGCGTGCGTCCTCAAATATTGTTAAAAAAATTTTTTTTTTTGGAAAATGTAAACAAACAAGCAGTCACGTGAATTTTCAAAAATAAATCAAAAAGCTTTGTGTGGGTTAATGTTTTTTTTTTTTCTATGCATTCTTGAAACGCATTTAGTATTCTCAAGCAGTTACAATTCTTGATTGATAAACACGCGATTTACACAAAACTTACTTTAAACCTACATCATCCTGGATTAAATTTAAAGCTCAAATCGGCTATCTTTTTTCTTAATTATAAGCTTAATTACAGTATTACAATATTAGTATTTTTTTTGTTGTAACTAACCGAATCTGTGACAACATAAACAAAATAAAAACAAAAAAAAATAGTACGCATTAAGTAATGTTATTGGGGCATCAAGATACATCACTGACTATTATTATACAAATATTGGAACATTAAAGTAGTCTAACATTGTTGTATATATAAATAACAAGGAGACATTCTTAACATCGAAATTGAAAGAGTGGTAGTCTAAGTGAAATATGAAACCCAAGTTGAAGGAATTTTTTTTTTTTAGATTTTTTTTCATGCATCACTAAGATCTTAGATCTTATAGATCTAGCGATGGGTCGGAGATCCGTCAGTTATTCAAGCAGGTATACACTTAACAGCATCACCGGGTTACCGACAATTTTCTCGTCGGATATCCGCTTCTCAATATCAGCGCTTTCCTCTAGGCACTAGCTAAAAAAACTGACTGAAACCTCCCAATCTATAAACGTCTATTGAAATTAATTAATAAGCGCTAACCATCATCACCAAAAAATTATTCACCATCAACAAAAAAAAAACTTCTCAAAAAAGTACATAAATCATACGACACAAAAAAATGTTACGAACACAATTAACAAAACGTTGTGTTGCTGTATCACCAATTATCCGAAGAACACTAACAACATCAAGATGTTTATTAAATGAAGATAAAG
This sequence comes from Blastobotrys capitulatus, assembly GCA_030564325.1. Classification (NCBI taxonomy): domain Eukaryota; kingdom Fungi; phylum Ascomycota; class Dipodascomycetes; order Dipodascales; family Trichomonascaceae; genus Blastobotrys; species Blastobotrys capitulatus. The sequence goes on along the minus strand of JAJLUL010000086.1, from coordinate 85,698 downwards.
ATAAAATTAGTAGAGGTGTTGCTGATCCTGGTACAGAACGACATGGATATGATCCTTTAAAACCAAGAAAACCATTAAGTAGAATTTCAGTTGGTGATAGTAGTAAAAAATATGATCCAGAAAAAGCTAAAGAACAAAAAATTGTTGGAATGTTAAATTGGAAAGCAGCATTATTCTTTATTTTAACTGGTGGTGGTTTAACATGGTTTTTTAATAAAGAAAAACAACGAATTCAATTACAACGAGAAGCTGAAGCAAATAGAGCAGTTGGTAAACCACAAGTTGGTGGACCATTTGAATTAATTGATCAAGATAATAATAAATTTACTGATAAAGATTTATTAGGTAAATTTTCATTAGTTTATTTTGGTTTTACTAGATGTCCAGATATTTGTCCAGAAGAATTAGATAATATGAGTGAAATTTTAGATGATGTTAATAAAGATGAAAAATTAATAACACCAGTATTTATTACCTGTGATCCAAATAGAGATCCTCCAGAAACTTTAAAAGAATATTTATCAGAATTTCATAAAGATATTATTGGATTAACTGGTTCATATGAAGATATTAAACAATGTTGTAAGAAATATCGAGTATATTTCTCTACTCCACCAGATTTAAAAGATGGTGATGATTATTTAGTTGATCATTCTATTTTCTTTTATTTAATGGACCCTGAAGGTAAATTTGTTGATGCTTTGGGTAGACAATATACTGCACAAACTGCAGCTCAACGAATTAAAGATCATATTGCTGAATGGAAACCAGAAAGTGAACGAGAAAAACAAAAAGAATCTTTTTGGGGTAGAATTTTCTCTTAATTAATAATAATAATAGTATGTAAATAAATAATTGTAAATAGTCCCAATTCAATGTTTTTTTTTTTTTTTATTTTTTTTTTCTACTCACAACATCATCAGTATTTAAAAAACAAAATGTTGGCGTTTAGTTTAATATTCTTTATTATTGGTATTACCTATGCTACAAACATTTGGAGTCAATTCTATGTTATACCAAGTCAATTAATGACTATGCAAGATTTGAATTTAATGGGGTTAAAAAACCTTGCAAAAGCATGTCAAACATTAAATATTGAAAAATTAGGTAAAAGTTTTACATTAAATTATCATCAAAATGATATTGTAGTACCTCAAGATAGTTCATTGATATTTTTATTTAATAGTAGTAGTACTACAGAAAAAAATGATTATAAAATTGATAGTGAAAATGAATTATTAAGTGAACAATTTATTCAAACAAGTTTACCATTTGGATTACCAGAATATCATTATATTATTGATATGTTTTTAATGGTACCAAAAGATTATTTACCAAAAAAACAACAGAATCATTTTATTAATTTCCCTTTAGCAAATGAATGGTTAGATAAAAATGGTTTTAATCAAAAACAAATTCCTTTAAGTAATGGTATGATTAATTTTAATAAACCAATGGTTGCATTTATTTTTCAATCTGGTGATGAACAAAGTTTATTAATTGATAGTGATGATAATAATAATAAAGAATCTAATGAATATCAATTAGCTAAAAAAAAAATAAATGATTTAATGATTTCATCAAATGAAGTTGCAAAAGCTGTTATTGCTGGTAGTGAAAGTTTTTTTGATAATTTTGCAAAATTATGGGTTAATGCTTTAGGTAAAGATGCTTTAATGAATTCTGTATTCTGTCAAGTTAATGCTCAAGTTTATGAAATGAGTTATTGTTTGACTATTAATGATAATGGTGCTGATATTTCGGTAATTGAAAAGGAACAAGAATCTAGTAATAATAACAATAGATTACAAAAAAGATTATTTGGATTTCATCACGATGATGATGATGATTGTGATGATGAAGAAGATGATGAAGAAGGTTTTGATCCATTAAATATTTATGATTATAAATATGCTGCCAAAATGAAAATGGTATTAAAATTACAAAAAATGATGGATTTATTAAGTCATGGATTAAATGAAGAAGATTTTGATGATTGTGATGATTCTGATGATAATTCTGATGATTATCAAGAAGCTCAATTTTATGATGATATTAATGGTGAACCAATGAGACCTTATACTACTGAACCACAAAAAGGTGAACAATTATTTTATGCTTTACAAGCAGTTAAAGAAAAAATCGAAAATGATGAACAAAATGATACCATTAATAATAATACCAATAAAGATGAAACCCCAAAATATAATAAACAAAAATTAACCAAAATATCATTACCAAAATTAGCATTAAAAGCAAAATTACATATTAGTAATGCTGGTAAAAAATTCCATGATAATAGTAATATCAATGATATTGAAGAGAGTAGTACTGGTTTAAATGAAAATAATGACAATAATATTGAAAAACGAGATCAAAATGATAATAATAAAAATAATGATAACAATAATGAATGTGTTGAAGTTACTTGGAGAAGAGTATTTTTACATTCAGTATTTGGTGAACCATCAAATTTTTGTCAAAATTAATTAATTAATACTTCGAATAGAATAGAATTTAAAATGTTTTTAAATTGTTAGTATATGCTGTATAGATCCCTTGTAATGTAACTAGGATTAAAAATATTATTAATATTATGCTAGTCTTTTTTATAATCTTTAAATTTTCTTCACAAGATAGTTTTTCATCTATCCAATTCATAGTTGTTATTGTAACTAGTTTTAGTATATATTTAAAAAAGCTGTTATTTTCAGGGAGTGAATGTTATTATAAAAAAAGAGGATCTAAGGTGTTCAAGATCAGATCACAATGACAATTTCCTTCAAAAAATTTAATCTCTTGACATTATACCAAGTAGCTGCTGGCCTCTGTAATTTTTTTAAAGTTTATCTCGTTTCAAATTAAACTTTAATATATCCCAGACGTATAGTAACCTTATTTATTTATAACTCTAGTACGTGGTACCTGGGTGGTAGCCAGTTAAGTGACAAAAAAAGATCCACCCAATTAATTTATTCCAATTAATCATCACTTAATTTAATGCACCAAAAGACATAGAAAGAAAAGTAAAAAAACTTCAAATTTATAAAAAGATGAGTTTTTTTCATGATTTGATTTTGTCACCATTTGTCATACCTCCATTAATATTAGCTGTGGTTGTGTACCTGATTCAGAGATGGTTGATTAAAAGAGGTCGCAGGATCCAGTTAAATTTGGAAGCTATTCACGCGATGGAATTGACACCATCACCTATTTCGCCATGTTTTTTAGGTATTGATAGAGTTTAGATAAGAGAGAAATACCAGGGATTTGATAATAGTGACTTATTCCACATCAGATATAATATTAATTGTACAAGTGCATTTAATTAAATTGTTATGCAATAAAGAGTACATATTGCTACTAGTTAACTTAGCTGAAGATGGTAATAGAAATGATTAGTAGAGTACTAATTAATGTTTATGGATATATTTTGGAGAAGTTTTTCTCTGCTTATTGAGAAATTGATTGTATACTGTATGTATACCAATGTGTTGTGCAAGCACAATTGTTAACGTTAACATCTATCTTGGGCTTAAACCGCCGCCGCACAGAAATGTCGGATATCCGGTAAGCCCTAACGTTTTAATTCAGAGAATAATGAAACGACCATGGCAAAAACCCAAATTATATTGTGAGTTTCTTAGATTCGATATGTTCATTTATTAAATAAAACTCAAAAAGCTGTACTACAAAGCTTTTGAGTTTCTATATTTGATTAATACAAGTGTTACCATTGCATTAAGCATATACTGTATACATTATATAAAAAGCAGTATTGATTAATATATATTTTCATATATCAATTTATATATATAATCTTATAGTATAATATATATATGTTAATCTTTAAGGTAGCTATAGTATATTAGCCATTGCAAATAATAAAATTATATTTATGTCTTAAGTGAACAAAATTTAAATTGGAATATTTATCACAAGTGTAACTATAGAAACCTATATAATATAAACTATGGTGTATATTGAAATTTAAAGAACAAAAAAAAAGGTTATTCATAAAATTTTCATTAATAGTTTGCATACATTGTATATAATCATTACATATACATAAAAAAAAAAACAACGTTATATAAATTGTCTATAAAATAAATGTCATAAAAAGTAAATTTTTTAGGTCAAACTAGTTGGACCAATTGGACTTCCTAATAAATCTTTTAATAAATTAAAAACAGCTGGACCAACTTCTTTAATAGCATCAGGATCTAATAAATTATTTAATCTTAAAGTATTACTACAACCAGATTTAACTGGTTTACCTTCAAATCTTTCTCTAATCCATGCAATTGACATTGGTAATCCAGTAATAGCTTCAGTAACATGACCATTTAAAACATCTCTATTTAATTCAATTGAAACACCTTGGGAACAATAAGTATCATATAATGTCTTTGTTGCTTTAAATGGAGCAACTTCATCAGCTACTGATTGATAAATCATTAAAGGAGCACTTGGTTTATATTTCCCCATTGTATTATCTTGTAAAATTTTTTTTGGAATCGGATCATTTAAAATATCTTTACCTTTTTTAAAATAACTAAACCAATCATTAAATAAATATTTTAAAATGTTTTCACTTAAACATTGTTTAGTTGAATCTAAAAATTTTTGTTTTGTATCTGGTTTTAATTCATCTTCTAAATATTGTTGAAATTCTGGATAAGCAGCTGCTAATCCTGTAATACCACCTGGGACTAATCCAACAAATGGTCCTTTATTAACAGCAGTTGCAACTGCTTTAATATCAGGAACTAATCCACCCAATGAAACTCCACTAATTGTTAATTCTTTATAATAATCTGGTTGTAATTGACTCATCCATCCACTTGCTAATGAGCCACCACTATAACCAGTAATAACAACTTGAGCATTTTTATTAACTCCAGTAATTGATTCACTTTGTAAAACAGCTCTAATACCATCTAAACCATTATAACCAGCAGTATATCCACTAGTAAAAGCAGCATTTGGACCTTCATAATCAGGAGTACAAACAACATAACCTTTATTTAATGCAACTGCCATAACGGCAAATTCAACTTGAGTTGAAATAGCATCTGGATCACTCTTCGTTTGTAATGCATAAGATGGAGCACAATCAATACTTGAACTATCTTGAGCAGTTTGATAACTTAATAATCTTGAAAAATTGGCATTATAAGGAACCATAACTGTTGTAACTGTATGACTTGGATTACCATGTAAATCTTGAGTTTTATATAATAATTGATAACTTCCTGCTAAATTACTTTCTAAAAATAATAAACCTGGTGGTTGAGGAGTTTTTCTTGATTTAAGAATAGTACCCAATGGTTTATCTTCATATCCTTCTGGTGGTTGATAAAATGGATCTTCTGATGGTTTTTGTAATGTACTTCTAACATCTATTGGTACTGCTGAAACAAATGATGCAATTAATGTAGTAATGCTGATATATTTGAACAACATTTTTTTTCTCCTCCTATTGTATTTTAAAACCTATAGGGGAGTGTTAATTTAACAAAAAGATGGAGTGGGAAAAAGGGAGGAAATATGGGTAGACTGATAAATATTATGGATGATTGATTGTATTTTGTCAGGATTTATCAGTTATTTTATATTAACGAAAAATAGCTAGGATAGAAAAATTTACAAGATGATGATCGATGTACTGGTAACGATCATTCACCCCTCATTTTTATTAAAATGATAGAAAAAAAAAATTGCATATGAATGATAATATAAAAGTATTATCAATAATTCGTAAAGGCATAACCAAATGTCTTCTGTTTTATTAGGACTGACTCAGGGTGTTGTTACAATTGTATAAAAATTTTATGTATATTTGTCGATCTTATTGTAAAAAAAAAAAAAAAATTTGAATTATTTTTTTTCGGTGTGATGTTTATTTATTTGTTTATTTACCGTTCTGAACTCTACCCCCTCTTTTTTTACAGCCAAATTTTTTTACATAACGCGCGCCGATCGATTTAGCGATTTTGATTGATTGATCATTTCTAATAACTTAGTGATCCGGAGTTTTATGTTGATCAATAAAAGAAAAAGTGGTTTACCAGGTATACACTTGAGTGAATGATTCAGTAATCATCCATAGTCAGGATCCTCACACTCAGAAAACTGGCATTTCTATTTTTCAGATGATCTGATTCAATCTACAGTAGATGTATCTATAAGATTAAGGTTCTACAACTATAGTACTTGAAGCAGCACATCTAAGCCCAACCCAGCACGAGGTCAGATCTTCCATTAATAATTAAACTATCTGTATAGTATATATACATGTATTGGATACGATTTTTGTAAGATCTCGAGCCTCACTCATCACGAAGAGATATAGGTTAATGTATATGGATATAAGATAAAAAAACCGTTTAAATATAACAATATATAGCTCAGAAATACTCGATATCTAAATTTAGGTACATACTGTATGTATTAACGAGATATTAATAATTATGGGCCACTGAATGATCAAATCTCCAATACTGTAAATCATATCTAATTGCAAATTCTTTAGCCTACCATATATGGCCAGTGATAGCTAGCCGTGATTTGTTTATCATGAGCACAGATTCACTATAGATATAGTTACTAGTGCAAGCTGTAATGATCAATATACTGTATATACTATATAACTTTTATATTTTCTGATATAAAGTATATGCATATGTATTGTAGAAATAAACCTATAACAATGTTATATTAATTTATTTATGATTAAGTATCATATGCTAGCGCCTTAATTATAATAGATAAATTCCTTAGCCCAACGTTACATCTGGATTGCCAATGAGGATTGTAATTAATAACTAAATCCTAGGGCTACCAGGTACCTGGTGTATATATATATATATGGATGCATAACTGGTACCGGTTAAATTATAAATTAGAAGTAACTTAAGTTTATTAGATATTATATCGATCGTATTCGGCTTATGGATTACTACTAACGGTAACGTTACTTCTAACATTAATTATAATAACTATAGATATGGTACTATATACTGTAGGTAATATATATCCGAATATATATTATATTAAATATGTATAAAGCTATCCGGGTTTCCAGTAATATTCGGATGATGCATTAATTAAAAATCTGGGTTTTAATAAATTAATATATACATTAGCAGGTAACGTTACTACTCGTACTTGTATGTATTGCAACCGTTAACTATATAGCGTATATAGGATATATACACTAGTACTATATACAGTCTGTATATATCATTATAGTATAAAGTTTTGGTAAATTACAATATTACAGTATTACAATATTATAATTATAATTAATTAATTATGGTCAGTTTTTACTCCTCAGCTATGTTGATTGCCTGTAATATGTGTTAAAATATCAGTAGCAGGATTACATATATAAGTGAATCGAATCTATGAAGATATATTTGAATTAATAAAATGTACATACTTTCTATAGCTACAAATGTAAATATACAGTATATAAAATCTTAGGACAGACAAATGCCAATATATATTGTGAGGGGAAGTAAACGCTAATTAAGGTACAGGTTCAGGTACCCCGGCTATACCAGGTCCATATGGATCTCAAAAGTAGTTACAATGTGTGGTCTTTAAGATAACTTAAAACTCAAAATGCACATAATCAACTTTCGTTACCTGCGTGTACAGTCGGAGTCAGTATCTGAAACTCTATAGACCCTTGATAATAATACTAAGAATTTATTGCATTAATTGATAAATTATACGTTACTTTACCATCATTGGCAGAACTGGTAAACGCATATGAAATTTGCAATTGTTGTCTATACAAATTTATAGTTTATTACATTAATTGCAATTTTATACTCGTCAGGGTATATTAGGTGTAATTAAAATATATAACTACTATACTAGCTATAGTATATAATTGCATTGAATTATAGGTTGGATATTTATAGCTAACATATTGTGATACTAGATGCTTGTTGTAATCTGCAATAATTCGTACAAAAATACAGTACAATTGTGCTTAAAATTTGAATTTGAATTATCGATGTTATGTTAAATAGTACCACATATGCTGTATTCCATTGATATATCCTAGCCCTATTCTACCTAGATAAACATCGGATACATTCTTTAATTTAAGTGAATAAATAAAAAATATTCTATCCGATATTTGCATGATGCCGAGTGTTTCTGTAGTTTATGCACACGAAAACCCAAACGTTACAGACTGTATATCTAAATGAACAAAAAATTAAATTGCGGGGTACGTACCTGGTACGTACAAGTTGTAAACTCCACTCTTAATTAAGCTTAAATCAAATACAAGGTTTATTTCAAAAAAACGCGTTGAGCCTCACGGTAATTAATTAATTAATTTGATTTATAAATGGATAACCCGAAAAAATCTTAGCCCTAGGCCATTACTATATTATTATCTGGTACCAATGGTATTGTCCTCTCTTGGATGCCAAAAATTAAATGTCTACAGCTAAGGTATACCGGTATACCATGCATGGCTAAGTATGGAAATTACTAAGATAACAATTACATTCAGTATCAAAACTTGCGGGGAAATGTTCAATATCGAATATAGTCTATAGTATACTTATTATGATGATAACTTTAATTATATTTATATTTAATAGCTATCATTATTATAGACACTTTAAAGCTTTTCATATGAATATCTTAAATTTAAAGTCCCAAAAAAAGTAAAAAAATTTAAGTTTAACTATTAATTATTAATTATTATATATAATTTTTCTATAAAAAATTTAATGAAGTAGAATTAGAAGAACCAAAATTTTTGCCTTTCATCCAATATTGCATCAATTGTAAAACTTTTGGACCAACAATAGAATCTTTTTCATCAGTTGTAATAATATGATATCCTTGTTGTAATTCACAAAAAGGATTTTTATCTTCAACTCCATCAAATCGATCTTCAATAAACTTAATAGCATTTGGTAAAGAAACAACAAACATAGAATCATGATCAACAACATAATCAGCATCCAAATGTAAATTCATTTGTTTATTACAATAATTTTTAAACATTTTATCAACATCATTAAATGGAGCTTGTTCATCTCTCTTTGATTGAAAATAATAAACAGGAGTTGAAAATTTACCTCTACCTAAAGAATTTGATTTTAAAATTGAAGAAACATCTTTATTTTCTAAAATTTCATCACCATTTTTAAAATAATCCAAAAAATCAGTATTATTATTTAATCTCATACCAGGGAATAAACAAACTTGTCCAGCTTTTAAAAATTCATTTTTTTTATCATCTTTTAAATTTTCATTAATAACAGCTTGAAATTTTGGATTTAATTTTGATAAAGCACTAAATCCACCAACTAATTGTTGAGAATTTGTTTTGTTTTGAATAAATTTTGATGTTGATATCAAATCTGGATAAATACCACCGATTGATGCACCAATTACATTTAATTGTGGATAATATTGATCCTTTAATTCCAATGCCCAATTAGCACTATTACCAGCAGCATCATAACCAAAAAATGCAACTTGAGCATTTGAATTAATTTTTGTAACTGTACCAGAGCTTAAAGCTGCTCTAACACCATCTAACAATGTTAAAGCAGATTGTCTACCTTCAAATCCAGTTGTAATATCAGGAATAACAACAACATGACCTTTATTTAAATGAACACAAATTGATGCCAATTCAATTTCACCTAAAGGATTTCGAACTTGACGAATTCTTTGTAAATTATATGATGGTGCACAATCATTATTACCAGAATTTTCAATTGTTGATTGAACAACAACTTGAGATAAATTACCAACACTTGGAATTAAAGCAGTCAAAACATTAGTTGTTGGATGTCCAGTATAATCTTGAGTTCGATATAAAATTTGATAAGTCATATTTAATGGATAATCTAAATAAGCTAAAGCTGGTGGAGGTGGAGTAGTTCGAACTCTAATAATAGTACCAGGAGTTGTTTTTTCAAAATTTTCTGGTGGGGTATAAAAACTATCTTCTGATGGTAATTCAACACCTTTATTTTTAAATTGTGAAATAACATTCATAACTGGGAAATTTAATGGTTGAGTACCTGGTGCTTTTGGTTTTTCAACAGTTACTGGAACTGCAATTGCAACACTAGTTAAAAATAATAATCCTATTCTCATTTTTTACAGTTTTTGGTTTAGTTTATTGAGTAGAAAAAAAAAAAACTTTGAATTTAACGAATTATAAGAAAGTTTATTTATATATATACTACGTGTATTATTCGTGTATATTAATTTTTTTTTAAGGTTCTTGGCTTGTAATTTAAAATTTTAGACAAATATATCCGATGCGGCTTTGTTCATCCTTTTTTTTTTTTTTTTAATTTAATTTTGGTGAAATTAAAGTTTTAAATTTAATAGCCCGT
>JAJLUL010000086.1:52929-75204 GCA_030564325.1 Blastobotrys capitulatus | reverse complement strand
TAATTTACCAACAGTAGGTCCTAAAGTTTCCATAACCTCTGGATCTAATAAAGTAGATATAGAATTTTTTCTTTGACATCCTTTCTTTAATTTAACTCCATTAAAACGATCACTAACCCATTTAATAATAGCAGGAATTCCCAAAGCCATTAAAGAAATATGAATATCCATAATATCAACTTGAAATTCCAAATTCATATTTGAATCTTGACAATACCAATCAACTACTTTTTCAATATCTTCAAATGGACTAATATCATCATTCTTTGAATGAACTACCAAAATCGGCATTTTAGGTCGTCTTTGTCCTAACGTATTATCATTCATAATTTTTTGAACAGTTGGATTCCACATGATTCCCATTCCTTGTTTGAAATAAGCAAAAAAATCTTTAAATAATCCAAATAAAAATCCACTAAATAAACATTCTTGTCCTGCTCTATAAAATCTTGCTTTTTTTGATGGTATTAAACTATCATCAATAACTTTTCTAATTTCTGGATAAACATTAGCAAAACCCATCATACCTGATGCAATTAATCCACCATATATACCCGCATTCATTGCGGTTGATGAAATATTGGTAACATATCCACCTAATGAACATGCAATAATATTTTTTGATAAATCTGGAGCATATTCTTCTTGTAATTCAGCTCCCCATCCAACTGCAATACTACCACCGCTATATCCCATCATAATAACTTCCGCATTTGGATTAATATTTGTAATTTGATAACTATTTAAAGCAGCTCGAACACTATCTAAAGTTGCCCATCCTGATTGTAATCCTACCCCAAATCCACTATTATATTGTTCATAATCTGGTGATATAACAACATAACCTTTACTTAATGCAACATCAATTGCTGCTAATTCTGCTTGTGCTAAAAAAGTTTTCCAATTTGTATTAATTTGTACTCCATAAGAATATGCACAATCAGGATTTGCAGAATCTTCTGCAGTAGCATATAATAAAACTCTTGAAAAATTAGCATTATGAGGGATATGAACTGTTAAAACAGTTGCACTTGGTTGTCTATATTGATCTTGAGTTCGATATAAAATTTGAACATTTGCAATCATATCTTGACCAATAAATAAAAATCCTGGTGGATTTGGAATTTCTCTCCATTTTAATATTGTACCTAATTGTGTTGATTCAAAATTTTTTGGTGGTGAATAAAAAGGATCTTCTGTTGGTTTTAATGTTTCTCTTGTAGTTTTTCTTAAATTTCTTGATAATTCTTGTTTATTAGATATATTTTTATATGTTGGTAATGATGGAAATTTGTTGAATTGATTTAGCTGATTTACTTGGAATGGTTGAAGTTTTGATGCAATTGCACCAACAATTAAAAAAATTATAAACAACATTGTTTATTGCTATGAATTATTAAAGAAAAAAAAAATTAAAATAAAATAAAAATACTGTTTAAATAAATTATTATAGAAATTTCTATTTATATACCACATATATTATAATAGAATTAAAGTTTTCCAGGGGTAACGAAAGAGGGGCATAAAATAGTAGTAACTCTAGAATAAAGTTCCTGGACCAATTGGTTTACCAATTAAACTTTTCAAAACTTTAAAAATTGTTGGACCTACAATTTCTAAAGAATCTTCATCTAAAATATTAGAAGCTCTAATATTATGTTTACAACCTTTCCTAACAGGTTCATTATTAAATCGATCATTAATCCAACTAACAGCCATAGGAGCTCCTAAAACAGCTTCTAATCCATGCTCGCCTAAAATATCTTCATTCAATTCAATATCAACGCCTCTTTTACAATATTCATTATAAAAATTTTGTGTATCTTCATAAGGAGCAATTTCATCTAATGCAGAGTGATAAATCATTAAAGGACAAGTCATTGTTTCTTCACCATTAATCATTGAATTATCATACATTATTTGTTTAACTGATTCATTTTCTAAAATTTTTTTACCATCTTTAACCCAACTAAACCAATCTTGAAAAATATTTTCAACAACATTTGATACTAAACATTGAGTACTAATTTTATTAAATTTTGATACTTTATTTGATTGAATTTGCTCTTTAATTAAATTTTTTAATTGTTCATATTCATGTGATAACCCAGAAATTGCAGTTAAAACTAATCCAGTAAATAATCCTTTATTTAAAAATTGACTAATATGTTTTAAATCAGGTACTAATCCCCCCATTGCAACTCCTTTAATCTTTAAATCTTTATAATAAGTTGGTTGTAATTTTGCTGCCCATCCACTTGCAATTGATCCACCACTATATCCAGTTAATACAACTTCGGCATTTGATTGAATACCAGTTAATTCCTCACTATTTAAAGTAGCACGAATTCCATCTAAAACTGCATGACCAGTCATAAATCCTGCCGTGAAAGCTGCTTGTGGCCCTTCATAATCACTAGTTACTACTGGATAACCATAATTTAATAAAATATCCATTAGTAACATTTCAGCTTGAGTAACAATACCATCTGGTACACCATTTGGTAAAGCTTTTGCTTGTAATACAAAACTTGGTGCACAATTCATATATGAAGCATCTTCAGCAGTTTGATAACTTACTAATCTTGAAAAATTGGCATTATATGGGATAAAAATTGTTGCAACTGTTGCTATTGGATCATTAAAAGTATTTGAAGTTCTGTATAAAATTTGTATAGTTTTAGCTAAATCTTGTTCTAAAAATAATAACCCTGGTGGTTGAGGCATATCTCTGGATTTTAAAATTGTACCTAATGGTTTATCTTCATAACCTGATGGTGGTTGATAAAATGGATCTTCAGTTGGTGGTAAGACTGATGATGATGCTCGTGTTGATAATGTTGGTGGTAATGGACCAGCATTTACTATTGGTAATAGCAACACAGAAATTAAGGACAACAATTTCATGTTTTTAACTTGGAATAGCTAACTTGGTTAATTAATGGTTTGGTGGATTGAGAGTAAATTTAAGGAATTTCGGTTCAGTTATATACATTTTATAGTTGATAATATGTTTTTCAATAATAATGGTATGCTGAAATAATTGAATAGATGCTGTAATGCTGAATATCCATCTCTATAAAACGATACCCCACAATATGTTTTGCAGTTGTTTGATAAACTACTGACATTATGCAACTTTCGGTATCACATTCTGCATTAAAAACCAACAAATTAGATCTAGTGTTTTGAGTAATTCTTTTTATTATAATATTCAATCCTGGTATTAACTTTTGCAATGAATACTTTAGTATAGTTATAATTATTGAATTATAGCATTCGGGTAACACCTTATATGTTAAATTTGAAAAATACATATGCATACAGTTATAATGAAAACCATCACCGGCAGTGGAAACGAATTGACCATTTTTTAATTCCGGGAACTGAATGTAAAAAATGTGCATAATTTTAAATCAATTTATTGATATTTAAAAATATTTTTCATTTTGCAGATTTGGTTAATTTGATGAATGACTGCTGATTAAAGATGTACTTACCACCACTACACAGTGATTGTGTAGTCAGTGCTACTGACAAAGTTTGGTACCTGGTGCATCTTGATCCATGGATGGAATAAATATTGGCAGTTTTTTTTTGCAGCTCTTTTTAAGGGGTTGAACATGTATGTTGTAAGTCTTAGATCTATCTCGATAAGCTTGTAAAACAAACAGGAACGGCATGTTCCGCCGTACCCCACAAAAAGAAATGCGAGGGCTCTTTTTTTTACAATAGTTTCATGGACATAAATTATTAAAGTCCATTAAGTAAACAGCGATAACTTTATAAGTTCTCACTTGATATGTACATGTATACAGTATATATATCAGATATAATATTATAACTAGGTGTTAAATATTCTAGTCTATAAGTAATTACCAACTGAATAATCAAACCTTACCCTAAATTTAAAACTTATATACATTTCTATGTTGCAACACCTAATACAAAATTATATAAATATAACCTACAATATATCTATATGCAACTAATTAATTAATTAATATATAAGTTATGACTGTTATGCAGCTGGTTGGAGCACTGATGATTAATGTTCAAATGAACCAGCCAAGAATATGATACTTATTGAACTAAACGGAATTCCCGAACAATTAAAAAAATGTTTGATTAGCTACTACTTTTATATACTTTTGTTAAATTTTTACTTTCTTGTAATTGTTTTTATTTATTGTATCATGAAGTTCATGGCAAATTGCAATTGTCTTCATACCGAACATTTGTTTGCAACATGTGTTTAAAAAGAATGTACAGTATTAGCCATTATTCATTTCTGTGTAATACCAGCTAGCAAAATACCTAAATATGTATCAATATATATGAAGTACTGCTGGTATACCATACAGTTTAAATTTACGTAGTGCACTTAAATATTTATTATAATATATACATAATATATTTCTATATGTATGTAGATGAAGTCATGGGTAAATATTACATATACTGTCGACTTACATGTATATATATAGCACCAATTGACGGTCAAGTTAACGTGCTTTCTATTATAATATATACTGTATATATATAGCTAATAATAATCAATTATGTGTTCTAAAACCATAACGTAAAAGAAGTTTAACAGGCCTAATATTTGTTGCGATTTTGAAAATATCAACTACAGTGTCAATTTCGGTATCGATTTTAAGATCAAAACTAATCATAACAAGTTTCCTAGACAGATCTACTAGAGCTCAATTGAGTGATGATCTCTCGATCTGAGACATATATCAGTATATCGGAGCTCCGCCTAGAGTATGCGGCGTTTATAAGCGAGGAAGTTTTAAGTTAACTAACTACCTACACAAGCTATAGGGCATGTGTGATTAATCTATATTATATATTGTTACTGGAATATTGAGTATTAGCTCAATGATTAATTAACAACTCCTTAGTACAGAGCTATAGATTCCCCTATTGCAATAAATTTTTTAAATCAATTAGCCAATTATATTTTGTAGCTATTCAAATTGTTAGCAAAACCTCTTATAGCAATCAATCACTGCAATCAATTTAGACTATATACACTATATAGTATAGAGAATACTGATACTTATTTTTTATGTACCTATAGTACTAGTATACCACGTATCTTGCAACAAGAATTAATTAACATTGTACATCATAATCGGATAAAGTTGCAATGCATCTTTGCCCACTTCGATATATAAGGTATACAGAACCCGATCTCCAACGTGTTTTGAGGTATTCAAAAAAAAAAAAAAATTTCCCCACTTTTTGTTATTATTTTTTTCAAGCCGCGGAAGTAAATATAATACTCTCAAATCATCATCTAACTAAATAAAATTTAAAACAAAGACACATATCTTATCTAATCATTTAGACTCTAGAAACTATTCTATAATTAATATAACAATGCAATTTTTTATTTTATTTTATTTCAAAACCAAGAGTACACTATAACTTAGCTTGATATAAATTATTTTCATTAACATGATCAAAAAATTGAATAAAATCTTGAGCACATTTTTCTTTTGCAAATTTAACTTGAGGAACAGTAATATCACCTTTAATTGCAAAACCATGTTCAACATGAGAACTTAAAGTCATAAAATAAGGAATTTGATTTTCCTTCAAAACTTTTTCAGTAAAATGTCTTTTTTCAGTTGTATATAAAGTATCAGTTTCAGCAGCTGCAATCATAATTGGAGTTTTAATATTTTCAACTTCACTTTCTTCAACAAATGATGGATGAGCAATACCACCTGCTTGAATCTTTGATGGATCACTTAATAATCTAACAACATATTTGGCACCAAAACAATAACCAGTTGATGCAATAAAACTTGGATTGAATTTAGATTTAATTTCTGATAACACTTTTTCTGAAATATCAGTAACTTTATCAGCTGGATGTCCTTTTAACCAATCCATAATACTAACTCCTACTGGTGGTGGGAATGATAATGCATCACCATCAAATAAATCTGGTACAATAACCAAATAACCATTATTTGCCATTGAATCAGCAACTAATAAATTATTATCTAATTTTAAACCAAAAACATCAGTTAACATCAAAATAACTTTTTTGGATTCTCTATTACCTGTGATATATGAATCAATTCCTGCTAATTTTTCTGTAGTACCTTTTGGTGTACCATCATGTAAAACTGCTTTAATACAACAAGATGAAGGAGGATTTGAAGCCATTGTTTGTTATTTGAATCCTTTTTTTGGGGTTAATTGTGAAGAAGGGAAAAAAAAAAAAAAGAGGAGATAAAAGTTGTTTATATTTCTATTCTAAATTAGTAGAAAGAAATGATATATAAAAGTCTCTCGGCGTATTAATGGAGGGATGAATCAATTACGTGTGAATTGAAATTTTTTACTGGTAATATTGTAGTAGCTGTGTAAGTTTGCGTGCGTGTGGAAAAAAAAAAATTTACAGTGCAGGATGACCGCTTGAGCTAAGCTCCGGCCTCCGATTGTACTCTAGCTACAGTTGTGGTGGGCCGATCGGCGAACCGACCACGCACTGGAAACAGTGCGGCTGGTTTCAAACTTTTCTAAAGAATTCTAACGTTTATAGCTTAGTAGTAGCAGATTCAGCACATACAAGTGTAATACTGATAAATGACCCAATTTTTTTGTGGCTTGACTTTTTTTCTACAAGATTTTTATTGTACAGACTAACAATAATGAACCAATGCCAACCTTTTTATCTACTAAAAAATATTGATAGTATTTTGCCAAAATGACTTTCTATTATTAAAATATCCAAATGATAACGATATTTTCAAGCAATAATACTAGCAATCTGATCTTGATCTAATCTAATAACAAATCGCCAAATAATATAAAATTTTCATGAGGTATCGGCGCTTTAGTATCTTTGAGACATGGTATATATAGAATTTATAACAGTTAATTTTTTCGCATTAAATGGCTTTGCTTTTCAATTAAGGCCTGCTACAAAGATGGTGGAAGGCGGCAACTGCACTATTTAAAAAGTGTATTACGTAACACTACAGCTTGGAAAATAAAATTTTATGGCCGCGCGAAAGAACGTTAACGAACACTTACTTCTATTATACACACACGGCTACTGTACTTTCTACCCCTATAATATAAGCAGTACTAACTATACCCAGCACACACAAACCACCCAAAACAGCACTATGAGAACAATTTTTTTTCAAAATTTTTCATCATCGACAATTTTTTTTTTTTTTTCAACATTTTTTTTTCTTCTTAACATTACACGTCAAATCAATAACATAGAATAACAAAAATGCCACCAAAAAAACAAGAAGCACCACGAAAAGTTTTATTAGGACGACCAGGTAACAATTTAAAAGCTGGTTTAGTTGGTTTACCAAATTGTGGTAAATCTACTGCATTTCAAGCAATGACTAGATGTCCATTAGGTAATCCAGCAAATTATCCTTTTGCAACTATTGATCCAGAAGAAGCAAGAATGCAAGTTCCAGATCCAAGATTTGATAAATTATGTGAAATTTATAAACCAGCTTCAAAAGTTCGAGCATTTCAAACTATTTATGATATTGCTGGGTTAACTAAAGGTGCACATGCTGGTGAAGGTTTAGGTAATGCATTTTTATCACATATTAGAGCAACTGATGCTTTATTACAAATGGTTAGATGTTTTGATGATCCAGAAATTATTCATGTTGAAGGTGATGTTGATCCAGTTCGAGATATGGAAATTATTCAAAATGAATTAATTTTAAAAGATATTGAATTTGCTGAAAAACATATGGTTGAAATTGAAAAAATTACTAGAAGAGGTGGTCAAAGTTTAGAAGTTAAACAAAAGAAAGAAGAAGCTGAATTTGTTCAAAAATTAATTGATCATTTAAAATCTGGTAAAAGAGTTTTTAATGGTGAATATACTCCAAAACAAGTTGATATTATTAATTCAATGTTTTTATTAACTGCAAGACCAACCATTTATTTAATTAATTTATCTGAAAAAGATTTTATTAGAAAAAAGAATAAACATTTATTAAAAATTAAAGAATGGATTGATAAAAATAGTCCTGGTGATAATAATATTATTCCAATTTCTGTTTCTTTTGAAGAACGATTAGCTCATATGGAAAATGATGAACAAAGAGCTGAAGAAGAAAAAAGAGTTGGTGCTACTTCAGCAATTCCAAAAATTATTACTACTTTAAGAAAACAATTAGATTTAATTACTTTTTTCACTGGTGGTCCAGATGAAGTTCGTGCTTGGACTATTAGAAATAAAGTTACAAAAGCTCCAGAAGCTGCTGGTGTTATTCATGGTGATTTAATGAAAACTTTTATTTTAGCTAACATTACTAAATATGATGATATTATTGAATATGGTGATGAAGCTAGTGTTAAAGCTAATGGTAAATTATATCAAAAGGGTAAAGATTATATTGTTGAAGATGGTGATATTATTTACTTTAGAGCTGGTGCAGGTAAAAATTAGTTGATTTTTTTGGGGCAAGAGATAGTTTAGAATTGTTATTATATAAGATTATAATTTTTCAATTGAATCTATTTTTTTTTCTTGATGAAATTTGGTTCTTTAAATTAGAATATTACGTTTAATTGTCAGAACTTTTTTTCCCCTCAACTAAGGGTTGAGAATTCCTACATTGATGGTAATGTTTAAATAATTCTGACAACATTGGAGCTTTATCAAGTATAATATGTATAATACCAATAGTCTATACAACAACGATATTCGAATAAAAAAAAAACTTATTGCTTTAACGTCATTAAAAAAATGTCTCAAGTCTCATCTAGTTAGTATACATAAATAAATAAATAAATAAATTTCTTCAATCATTTCTCTAATGATTTACCAAATTTATCAGCATTTTCCTCATCTTCATCATCATCAATTTTCTTTTTTAATCTTTTATATTTTTCATCTTTTTTAATCAACCAAGCTTCAACTTTTTTTTTATCAAAATATCTCCCATTCATAATTTCAATACATTTTAAAGCATCTTTAGGATTTTGAAATTTAACAGTTATAATACCTTCTGGTTCTTGATTATAAATAATTACACTAGTAACAGTACCAATTTTTTCACATTCATCCCTAACATCTTCTTTAATATCCAATTCAACAGTTTCATCTTCTTCTAATTCTTCTAATGTAAACATATGAGTCAATACAACTGTTCTATTATTATTATTCTTAATTAATTGATCTTTTAAAATATCTTCATCTTCTTCATCCCATATATCAATTTTATTATTTAATTTTTGATAATTTCTTGATAATTTTGTTTTTTCACCTTGTGATTTTTCTTTATTAGTGTTATTATTACTTTCTTTATATGACCTATCAGCAACTTGAATCTTTAATTTCCCATGAGTTAAATCACCTAATCTTAATTCTCTATCATCCATCATTTGTATAGCTAACTCAACTGATTCAGGTCGATGATAAATAATTAATGCATCACCTTTAATTTCATTATCATCATTTTTATATAATTTTATTCTTTTATTGCCATCTAAATCTTCAGCAATTAACCCATATTTACTAAAAATTTCTTCCAATTCTTTTTCATTTGTATCTTTTGGTAAATTTTCTATATAAATAGCAGTATCAATTTTTTTCTTTTTCTTGGGTATATTATTCTTCTGTTCTTTCTCTTGTGGTAATTCTCTTTTGCCATAAATATTTTGTTGTTGTTCTATTTCATCATCATTTATAATTGGTATATATTTATCACCAACTTTTTCATAACCATTATTATCTATATCATCATTGTTGTCCATTGTTTATTTATATAGAAAAAAATTGTTAGTGTTGAAAAAAAAATTCCTAAATTTTTTAATGTTTTTGTTTTATCCCAACGCGTGCGTGCGCGCATTAATTCATACTCTCTGTCAACCATCAAAAAAAAAAGACAACACATCCAATTTCATTCACAATTTTTTTTTTTTTTCACACATTTTTTTTTTCAACACCACTAACACAACAATACAACACCATTTAGCAAACAATGTCTGCTTTAACATATAAAAAAAATGGTGAATTAGAGTCAAGTCATCTTGATAAAATGACAGTTTATCAAGACTGTCTATCAGGATTCAATAAATCACCAATTGATCCAGCAAAATGTCGAATTTTATTAGCGAAATTAATTCGATTAATATCATCAGGTGAAACTTTCCCAAATGATGAAGCAACTAATTTATTTTTTTCAATTACTAAATTATTTCAACATAAAGACGCGTCATTAAGACAAATGGTTTATTTGGTTGTTAAAGAATTAAGTACTTCAGCAAATGATGTTATTATGGTTACAAGTTCTATTATGAAAGATGTTCAAGGTTCAAATGATTTAATTTTTAAACCAAATGCTATTAGAGCATTAGTTCGAATTATTGATGGTCATACTTTACAAAGTATTGAAAGATTAATTAAAAGTGCAATTGTTGATAAAAATGCAGCAATTTCATCTGCTGCATTAGTTGGTTCATATCATTTATATCCTATTTCAAAAGATTCAGTTAGAAGATGGGCAAATGAAGCTCAAGAAGCAGTATTAGATAATAAAAAATTCCCATTATTACAAGATTCAAGATTTTCATCATCTTCAAATACACCAATGTCACAATATCATGCATTAGGATTATTATATCATTTAAGAAGTCATGATAAAATGGCTTTAATGAAAATGATTAAAAATTTTAGTGATGGTAATTTAAAAAACCCAAATGCTATTGTTATGTTAATTAGATATATTTCAAAAATTATTAATGAAAATAAAGATTTACGAATTCAATTATATTCTTATTTGGAAAATTGGTTAAGACATCGAAGTGATATTGTTAATTTTGAAGCTTGTAAAGCAATTTTAAATTTGAATGATTTACAAGAATCTGAAGCAAATAATGCAATTCAAGTTTTGCAATCATTTTTAGGTTCTCCAAGAATTGTATCAAGATTTGCTGCAATTCGAATTTTAAATAAATTTGCAATGAATAAACCAGAATGGGTTAGAACTTGTAATAATGAAATTGAATCAATGATTGGTGATAATAGTAGATCTATTGCAACTTATGCAATTACTACATTATTAAAAACTGGTACAGAAACTTCAGTTGATAGATTAGTTGAAAGAATTAGTGATTTTATGAATGAAATTAGTGATGAATTTAAAATTGTTGTTATTGATGCTGTTCGATCTTTAGCATTAAAATTCCCACATAAATTTAATACAATGTTACCATTTTTGGCTGGAACTTTAAGAAATGAAGGTGGATTGAAATTTAAAACATCAGTTGTTGAAGCATTATTTGATATGATTCGTTTCATTCCAGAATCAAGAGATGCTGCTTTAAGTCATTTGTGTGAATTTATTGAAGATTGTGAATTTACTGAATTGGTTGTTAGAATTTTACATTTATTAGGTAGTGAAGGTCCAAAAACTTCAGAACCAACAATGTATATTCGATATATTTATAATCGAGTTGTTTTGGAAAATGCAATTATTAGAGCTGCTGCTGTGACATCATTAGCAAAATTCGCATTAGTTGATGATGTTTCAGTACAAAAAAGTATTAAAGTTTTATTAACAAGATGTTTAGATGATATTACTGATGAAGTTCGAGATCGTGCAGCATTAAGTTTAAGATTATTAGATATGGATCCAAAAATTTCCTCAAGTTATGTTCAACCAACTGCTAAATATTCATTATCACAATTAGAATATAAATTGGCAGTTTATGTTTCTGGAGATGATTTAACAAAACCATTTGATATTAAGAATGTTGCATTAATTACTGAAGAAGAACAACGAGCACAAGACTTGAAACAAAAGACATTATCTACTAAGACTGAAGTTAAGAAAGTTGAAAAGAAGGAAGAAAATAAACAATTTGAACAAGAATTATTAAAAGAAAAATATATTAAACAATTATCAAATATTAGTGAATTTAATGAATTTGGTTCATTATTAAAATCAAGTGATTCATTTGAATTAACAGAAAGTGAAACAGAATATGTTGTTAGTGCAGTTAAGCATATGTTTAATGAACATTTGGTTATTCAATATAATGTTAAAAATACTTTGGAAGATATTGTATTGGAAAATATTTATACAAAAAGTGAAGATGCTGATGCTGAATTAATTATTTCAATTGATAAATTAGGATATAATGAAGAAGGAATTGCATATGTAGTTTATGAAAAACCAGAAACTATGGAACCTATTTCAATAGGACAAGAATTAACATTTATTTCAAAAGAAATTGATCCATCAAGTGGTGAACCAGAAGAAGAAGGTTTTGAAGATACTTATAAATTGGAAGATTTACCAATTAATATAAGTGATTATATGAATCCTGCATTTGTTGGTGATTTTGAAACCCAATTTAATTCTTTGGAAAATGTTGAATCTTTAACAAAACGATTTCAAGGTTGGACAATTGAACAATTGGTTGTTAAATTACCAAATTATTTGTCAATGAGTGCATTAGAATCTAGTGATATTTTAATGGATGATTCAAAACATGTTTTAAAATTATGTGGTAGAGATTTGGAAAAGAATTTGTGTTGTGCAGTTGTTAAAATTGTTCAACGAGGTAATGAGTGTGCTGTTAAGGTAGAAATTAAAGGTGAATCACAAGATGCTATTGAAGCTGTCAAAGATTCAATTTCTATGTTATAAAAATAAACTAAAAAAAAAAAATGTCGGAGGTCCGGTGGAGAAAAAATAATTAGTAATCAAGTTTTTTTTAATATATTATGATTTTTTGAGTTTCGAATACTTTCTTCTGTAGACAACAACTTTTTTTTATATAGAAATGCTTACGTTGATTTATAAAAATGAATCCATTGATATTAATATCAATGTTGATGATACATTGGAAAAATTAATGAATATTATTGAAGAAAAATTTAATATTGAACCTCAATATCAAAAATTAATGATTCCATCAAAAATTATAACACTAACCAATTCAAATAAACAAGATGATTTATCAATAATATTCAATAAAACAAATAAAATTAAAATATTAGGACCACAGAAAAAAGATTTGGAAAATTTAAAGAATGCAGAATTGAAATATAATAATGATCAAATAAAATATCAAAAAAGGTTAGAAAATCAACAGAAAAATAAAATTAAACCATATAAAACTTCAACAAAACCATTAGAATATACTTTTGGTAAATGTATTCCATTACCTCATTTACCAAATTCAGATAAAGCTTTAGAATATTTACAAAGAATAGCTGATGATAAAGCAGTACAAAAATTAATGAAAGATCATAAATATAATGTTGGTATTTTAACAGAATTAGATCCTGCTAGTTCAACAACTCATGAATCAAGATTATTAGGATTAAATGTTGGTAAAGGACAACAAATTAAATTAAGAATTCGAACTGATGATTATGAAGGGTTTTGTGAATATAAACAAGTGATTAAAGTCCTTTGTCATGAACTAGCTCATAATGAATTTGGTGATCATGATCGAAATTTTTGGAATCTTACAAATCAATTAGAAAAAGAAGTTGTGGCAAATGATCCATTTGGTTCAAAAGGTTATAAATTATCTAACCAAGAAATTTATAATCCATTGTTAAATATTGGTACTGGAAATGCAGAACAATTATACGTTGATCATCCATCATCATCATCATCATCATCATCCTCCTCCTCTTCTTCATCAGGGTCACGACTTGGTGGATCCAAATCACAATCTAATGAATCACTTCAATCTAAAATGAGGCGTGCAGCTGAATCACGTAGAAAATAGAATAATAGTAAAATAAATAATAAAATAAACTTTTTTTTTTTTAATTCTCCCAATTTCATATTTTTTTTTTTTTTTTTTATTTTTCTCACCACCAGAATTTTACAACTTTTTTTACTCCGCGCCTCATTCCCATTAGACAACACATATTATTATTTTTTTTTTTTTTTTTATTATTGCTAACACTTTTATTTTCATTTTTTTAATTATTACTATTTATTTATTATAATGGCAGAACGATCAGATGTTGTAGAAAAATTCAAACTAGTTTTTTTAGGAGAACAAAGTGTTGGTAAAACCTCACTATTAAGCAGGTTTATGTACGATTCATTTGATGCACAATATAAAGCAACTATTGGGATTGATTTCATGTCAAAAACAATGTATTTACCAGATCGTACAATAAGATTACAATTATGGGATACAGCAGGTCAAGAACGTTTCAGAACATTAATTCCTTCATATATTAGAGATTCAAGTGTTGCAGTTATTGTTTATGATATTACAAATAAAAAATCTTTTAATGATGCTTCAAAATGGATTGATGATGTAAAAGCTGAAAGAGGTACTCAAGTTATTATTGTTTTAGTCGGTAATAAAACTGATTTAGGTGATAAAAGAGAAGTTGCTGAACAAGAAGGTGAAACAAAGGCTAAAGAGGTTGGTGCTATTTTTATTGAAACAAGTGCTAAAGTTGGTTATAATGTTAAAAATTTATTTAAAAAAGTTGCAATGGAATTACCTGGTTTAGAAGGTTCAGTTGGTGGTAATAATGGTGGTAATGGTAATAATAGAGATCAATCTGAATTAATTGATGTTAGTATTGGTCAGAATACTAATCAAGATCAACAAAATTGTGCATGTTAAAAGGTTTTGATGATTATGGTACTATTATTAATTATTTTTTTTTTCTCTGATGTAAAAAAGTTGTTATTTTTTCTTTTGCTCTTTTTAATGATTTTATGAAATTTTTATTGTATTTGTTTTCTTTTAAAAAAGAAAATGATTAATGTATTTTTTATTCTATTTTTTCCAAGTTTTATCTTTCTAAGTTTCTTAATATTTTTGTAGTTTTCTGATGGTTGAAGAGAGAGGAGAGGTATTGGGGGAGGGGAGTTTGATTGATGGAGATTGTTGCTGAGTACCCCTGGAAAAGCCATTCTGAAGAGGCTAAAACTTTAAAGTTGATTTTTTTGGGGTTGTGTTTCTCCAAATTTAAAGTACACAAAATTAGGGTAAGGTAACGTTTACCAAATTAATGGTTCTGGGTATTACAATTGATGCCATGTATATCCATGGATAAATGTGCTCTCTGTTTGGTGGTAAATTTAGACTAACTACGTAAATTTACCTCGATATATCGATCTTTCGACAAAATTTTATTTCTATTATACAAATGAAAATTAATACAGTTGGTCTGTGCACTATCCATGGGCAGAAAAAATCAAACCCCTTACCCAATATAGATAGCAAATGAGCTAGCATATACAACTATTGTATCGATATTCATTATATTTATCTTTAGCTGATCTGTAGATGTATATAGATATATAGATATAGCAAGTTTCGAGATCTAGACTTTTAAACTATTTTATGATAATAGAATTAATTCTTTCAAATTTTTGCCAATTATAGGGTAATAGATGTTGTATATAAAAGCAATTTGACTTATGTATTTTTCTTTATAATATTGATGATATACGTAGTACTGTATATATATACCTGGTCGGGCCGAAACGTTTATCAGTATATATGCTTCTATGCATTTGAGGAAAGCTTCTAGAATCCCTAAATTAAGATCGAATATTGTTAAACTACTGTAAATATGTACTGTACTTGGTTGCTTTCTAAGTAATTAATAAGTTTATCAGTACGTTGTAAATTTAAATATATGGACTATTAAAATCGAAAATTTAATTAATGAATCCTCAAGCATACCATGGATGCATATGGTCTCAATTTGTTCTTTGAATGTTTAAATAATAGTATATCGAGTTAACTTAACACTTTAAGCGATAAGGTAACGTACGTTTTTTTCTTTGAAAAACTTGCTGCAACTGATCATACTACATGTAATTTAATATATCCTTAAATAATATTATGGTGGGAATTATATTTTTTGGCTGCTTTTGCTTGAGCGATCGCGAGTTATGCGCTTCATATATATTATTGACAATCATTAATATTGTAATTGATAAATTGGTCTAAAAATATTTTTCCTGGAACTAGCCATCTATTGGATCCAGATTAAAATATCATATCGTATGATACTTGTACAATTTTACATCATATTATAATTTAATTATCTACTAACACTACTAACTTATATATTAGTAACTCAATTTTTAGTTCGATTGAATATACATGTATACTATAGTATGTAGCACAGCTGGAGTTTCCTAAAAAGATACTCTTGGATCAATTGAATTTTAAATGAGATCTATATAGACGCTACCGCATATATCACGAGCAATCTAAGCTTTGAACAATTGCAATATTTAACCAGGCCCAGCTGTGGGGTAGCTTTATATATATACTGTATATGCTATGCTGTTACACTGTACTAAGCAGCTTAGCCAGGATGTATACTATAGTCACCAGGGTTAGATGAAAGTTTAATAGTACTACACGTCGTATATAGATCGATCCCTTAAATTCTTCTCAGTAGATCTATAAAGCTCATCGCTAAAATTTCGTATCAAATCTACTGTATGATCGAAATTGATCAACCTGAGTTACCGAGAAGAGCCCAAGATTGATTGGCACTTAAGAATTCAAGGTATTATATATATGATACTAAGATACTAAGGCGGTGTTTTACATACAATAAAATGCTAGCTAGCTTAAAACCATAGTGCACTAGTTAAGCTTATATACTACTAATACAAGCTAGCTTTATACATGTACATGTATTAATTATAATCTTACCTATATGTGTAGATAGATATCTATATTGTATATATTAATTAAGTAAAATGTACAATTGTACGTACAATTTAAAACAAGTACTAGTTAGTCTATAGCTAGTATACGCGTGCTGGTTAGCTTAGTCAACTTTGATCATTAAAATTTAAATTCGGCTTTATATGTTTATTCTACATTATTTATATGACACCTGTCTACATATCTTATAATAGCAATACTGTAAGTACTTACTTTGTATGTTATCCGAACCCATACTTGGGTAAACTAGGGATTTAATTTAATTAAGTTAAATGTATCATTATTTTTTTTTTTTTTTTTTTTTTTTTTTTGATATATTTGGATTGATAAACAAATAACGGCCCGCAATTACAATGTAATGAGCATAACATTAGAACGTTGTTATGGGTAAGTGTATCCCACTTTAAATACATATAAGCCACTTCCTTACAATGCAGTCCATACGTATACCATTTATGGCATGTACCTGGTACCATGGGTGGTGAATTAAGCTAATGTTAGAAAACCAAAAGGCTTTTTTATGATACTTTTTTCCCCAGATTCCTTATTTTAATGAAAACACTCACTTAAAGACCTGCAGTAAACAAAAAATTTTAAAAAAAAGTGGGACCTCGAAAAAAAAAGACACCCTGGGGACGACGACGTTAACAAAGAAGGTTAGACTCAGCTGCTATAGTTACCAGTATTGATGTAACTCTCCAAGCAGCTGAACTGGATCCATAAAATCTAATTATGACATTACTACGTATACTACAACAGCCTTGCATTCCTAAAAAACTGAAAAGTTGCCCTGAGTTGGGTCAGGCCTATATGATATAAAAAAGGAACGCCTTGATAAACAAAAAGTCCAGGGCAGGTTTTAAAAATGATTTTTAAAGACATTTGGTGGAATGGGTTTAAATTGAAGGCCAAGATTCAAAGAGCTCAGTTTGTTTAATTCCTTGTTAAATTTTTTATTCAGGGCAAGGTATTTGTGCCCCTTGAAATATAATAAGAAATGACGACGAAGCCGTGCTAACACTTAAAGTAAACCTTTTTTTTTAATGATCCAAAATGTTTGGAATGCAATTCAAATTCTTTTTGATACATCTATACTAAAAAACTTGGATATAGCAGATAACGCTATACCTTAATACCATCGATGATGTACCAGGTATACTATAGTAGTATTAACATTATAAATTTCGGGTGGTTTTAAAATATGCTATCAGAATATTTACATTTCAGCCCCCCTGGGACCTGAAGAACATATATATTTAGCAAAAATGGTAATCTTCCAGAAAAGATTTTGATATATATGTGTACAATTTGTACAGGGTGTTTGGATTCACCTGGATACAGTTCCAAATTCTACACTTGTCTTTATAAATTATTGTAGTCTAAATCTGCTACTATATATATAGCTTATAAATATAGAGGATCATTCGAATTGATACAATTTCCTATATATTGTCTCACAATTTATCGGGATCACTTTTCGCTTTAATTTACTCACGAACTAACTGGCTGTGGTATACATATATACCAATATATGGTCATCTTGCAATAAATACATGTATATATAGTCTATATGTCTACTGATATGCTGTATATAGTAATATATATATATATATCTATAGTTATGTTGCAATATTTTGGTAAAATATATACTATGGTATATTTCTATATAGATGTAAATTTTACATTGTACGTTAATTATTATTAATATCAATTGCAATTGATATATAATTATTAATTTTTAAACTGTAAGTTGAGTTTACTATAATATGCCATAGTGAAAATATATACATTGTTAATTATGGATAGTTTATCACGAAGACCAACTTGGTAAGCTCTTGATATATATGATTAATTAATTAATTAGCCACGTTAAACTTTGAGAGCTTCTCTTTTGAATTTGAACGGTTCGATAGATATCATATGATATTGTATGTATACCATAGCGATTGCACGAGGGTCTCTTACAAAAATTTAGGTAAACAGTGCTGATATTCTATTATTTAGAATTTGAACAGCACAATTAATTTTTTTGATAAAGAATAATGCATTTAAATTCCTATTAAACTCATAGAAATGTAATACTACCTGGTACCAAGGTAGAGTGCAAGTGATGCTGCTGCAATTTACAAATAGACTCCACTATCCAAACTAAAAAGTGAAAAGCTAACGTTACTAGTATGTACCTGAGATACTTGTAGCATACGTATGCTTAGTTTAATGTACTGGTAGAATTTTAGAGCCGCGAGAAATAAAGATAATTTCTTTTTTTTTCATAGGGCCATGATTGGAAGATCATGATATGTACAATGAATTGTAGATCGAACTGCTTTTAATCCATTTTTTAGAAAAAAACTGTGCTAAAAGATACACTTACAAACTTACTAAGCTACTAAGTGTAATACCACTGGTAAATTTACTTGCAAGTACAATCGATTGTACAGGTACTTGTAGACCCGGTACACTCACACTTAGTTAGCTAAGCTAAACTTAGGTACCGTATACCTCGTCTATTATACTTATAAATTTAAGTAACGTTGATATATAAGTACCGCGTTAATGTTTTCTTAGAAACTGAGGCTCAAACCCAATTTTTTATTTATGGAATCAATTCGAATTACAATTAATTGATTCTGTTATACTTAATTTTCCCAACATCGATCGGTCAATTTAAAAATAAATCTACATCAATACATGTATAATAACACACGATATTTTCTTAGCATTTTCACAACAATAATTTACTCTTTATATTGAAGTATTTTATTCAGCTAGAGAGTTTATCTTGAAATTTATTCACGTCTCAGTAATTCAAGCCTCTAATATCTACACCTGAGATAAACGAAACCCCTAACTCTGGCCAAACCTGCAGGCCGGCCTGGACTGGGAGATCGGGGCTAGCTATATCTTTTCAAGACCTGGTTTATGCTAACTGTCCAGGCTAGCAGCCTTGATAAAAAAAAAAGGTACCAGAAAGTCTGCCAAAAATTATTGTAAGACTCTGAATACTGCAAATTGATGAATCTGTTTTAAAAAATAGACTTATAAAATCTTAAATATTTATTTTTCTGTTCCTGTCCATGGGTGTGTTCGAATTTTACATCAATGTATTCGTGACACTGGTGTATACTGTACCAATGTTTGTAACCTCAGGTTGTAGCTATTTTTATCCTGTATTAAATCATGCCTAGGTTTAAGGTGCACTTAAATAGAATTCTGCAAGAAATTAGCTTTTCCAAAAAAAGTAATTCTAATTTTTTTTCTGATTTATTTATTTCATCTTTTTGGGTTTTTATTTACAATAAACTACAAGTACCAAGACGATACCATCTATCGATATACTGTATAAATGTATACACTAAACTATCCGATTATATATTAATTAAATATATAATTATCCGATATACCATAAAATAGTAAACTTTAATCTTTGCAGCTTTTTTTATCATCTACAAAATGTAATATAGACTGTAATCCGTTATAATATTGTTATAACTTTAAATACCACTAAATAATTATTGAGAAAAAAAAGGCCATTTTTCGTACCTACACCTATCAGTGTTGGTGGTATACATATCTTTAAACTTATTAATACAGTATATATATCACTTGCAAAAAAACTTACAACAATAATGCCTACCATCAATTGGCATTGCTTAGAGAGAAAAAACTGTTCCTACATTTATAAAATAATTTTTCAAATAATATCTAGTGACCACTGAGGCTCGAGGGATCAGGTATGTATACCCAAAAAATACTTACACTAAATGGCTGCGTTATAATATTTTAAAAAAAGAGGTGTATCTGATGTACCTATCCTATTATTAGACTAAGAATAATAGAAGTCTAAGAAAATATTACATTAAGCATTAATATTTATTGATATTCCTGACGGTCTCCCCATCATTGGTTTTTTATTTTTTTTAACTGTAACTAAGAGCCTAATTAAATGTATACGCTTAGTATACTATAGTCAGGTTGTACAATTTATACATATATGTAATGAATCCGATAATGACAATGTGGTCTGGTCTTCTTTATATTTTTTTCTTCATCCAGACACCAGAGTGGTGATGTGATTGTAAGAATCAATTTCATACTACAGATCTCAAGATCTCGATTTATCTATCCGATACCGTAGATCTTGAAATCTAATAAGATCGATTATAAATTTTCCTAATAAGGAAATAATAGAAAGAAATATACTAATTTTAGATAGACTCTAGCCTAGCCTGATAAAGGAAGAGTCTCCCCAGAGTCAGCCTAGCTTTTTTTTTTAAAAAAAAATCTTAGTATCAAGATATTTGTAACTAATAATGTAGAGCCCATAGTACAGTACAGATTACCTTGTCGTTAACATGATAGGTATACATATTGTAGAAGTCCAATTAATATGTATTTTAATACATGTATGTATATACACTCAGCATATATATTGATTGTTGTAAATTAACTGATTATTTGGCTACTGTAATTGGTTTACGTACGCAAAGCTTAAGCAATTGGTAGCTAAACTCAAACTTTAAATCGACTCTAACTCAACTGTCAAGATGCGAACACAAATTTAAAACCAGTGCTACCAGGTACCCACCTAGGCTAGAACATTTAAACTTTTTTTGAAAACTTAAAAATAAAAAGAATTCACCCAAAAATAATTAAATAAATTTAATTAATCTACATAATTTAATACCATCACTTAGTATAAATGCATATACTCCAGACTATCATTCTATTTCAGTTGGTTTTTACACTCAATTACCATTGAATATAATTAATTATTTACAAAGATTTAAAATAATTACATTATAGAGCCAAAACTGAGGAAGTTTAGAAGAAATGATTGGCTGTTCGATTTCTTGGGTCTATTTAATTGACATGATGCCTATGAACTACTGTAAACCAAACCAAGCCAAACTAAAAGAAAAAAAAAGGTACGATTATTTAATCCACCCATTTAACGCACCCACACCCACCTGAGTCTATGAAAATAGTTGCCCTGATTTAGACTTTTGGTCTATTTATTATTAAATATTATAGGAGTACAACATTGGTAGGAGTAGGAGTAGGAAGTCCGGCTGAATTATGGTGTAGAATTTGGGGGTGAATAACTGTGATGGATGGGAGAAAAAAAAGACGTTACAGCGCTTCAGAAAATAATTCCCAAAAGAAATTTTTATTTTTACTTTTTTTTTTTTTTTTTTTTCTAACATGAAATTGTCCACAACTTTTTTCTAACTTCTTCACTTCAACCATCAACACAACAACACGCATATTTTTCATCATACACCATTTTCATCTTCAATCTCATTAGCGCTTTTTAACATTTCAAAGAAAACATCTTCAAATTACATTCATTATTTCCAACTCATCAATTTTCAAACTAACGAGAACCTTTCCAAGTTAGAAAAAAAAAAGAAGTACATTCGTTTCGTCTCATTCTCGTTCTGGTTCGTTCCCCTGGTTCACTTACAGAAAAAAAAAAAAATTCTTCTCAAGCGCTTAAAAAAAATAAAAAAACCACACAACATTTTTTTTTTGGTTTAAAAAAAAAAAACCTCCACCTTCTAACTT